>JASSKH010000212.1:0-45614 GCA_031763025.1 Macrocystis pyrifera
TTTTATCTTAGAGATCCCCCATGAGTGTCGAAGCCCCTTCAGGATGTTTTCGAGCCTGTTGAAGATCCCCAATTCACGTACCCCGATGTTCAATCTCGCCCCAACATGTCGCCGAGGTCCGCATAGTTGTCCGGGTATGATCCCAATCCGTCTCTGAATGGAATCGGGCGATTTCCGCGTTATTTCCGATGGCAACCCCAGCCCCCCTGCCCCTGGGCGTTGCATCGCTTAAAGAGCGGTACCCAGAGCGTATCGGACGTACAATCAGTTCCCCGATCATCAACGATATGGAGATCGCACGATGTGCTGGTGGTGGTTCGTGGACCTCACACTATCATTCGCAACATCGTAACACGCCCATTTCTTGTCTCGCGGTCGTGCCGATCGCTGCTGCTCATTGTGTGGCGATTTCGTATTCTCTTGCCTATACGTTGAGCTGTGTTTTTACTCCGGTTTTCCCTTTTTTTGCAAGAAAGTGAGTTTCAAGTTGTTATTAACATACGTTCTCACTTAACGCATGCCCTCTGTGTGTAACGGCCACGAAATACTGCTATACACGTATACACATATGACAGCATAACCTAAAAATTGTTTCTAATACTGCTGCTGTGTTCCTATAAAAGAACTTTGTTGGGACTGGAGTGGCTCAGTTCCACACTACAGCAGTTGTTTCATCACAGTGGGTCCCCAATTTATATTTTTTTCGTCTAATGTTTGTCATCCTGCCTTCCGTAGTCCTGTTCCAAGTGCTTGATCGGGTGCCGTGAGACTGTATTTTCCTGGCATTAATGTCGATATTCTACGATGTAGACAGGGTAGCATGCAACTGTCGGTTTCAGTACGACCAATTTCTCGCACTCCGACGTGGGGATGGCTCGCAGGGTGTTCAAATTGGGGCGCGCCCGTGGTAGGCGGGAGATCCCCGCTCCTGTGGTGGGTCTCGGCCAAGGACTCTCGCGTTTATTGTCTCCTAGCGATTGATAGTTGTCCGGTTCAGGCGAGCTTTCGGTATCTGGCAGCTGGTCCAGAGCAGCGGCGTGCGCATTGTGGCGGACACGGCCGGCTCACCAGTTTTACTATCTATTCGAATAGTTGTTGCCGGGGCTAATAGGGGTATGTGGTGCGTTGTGCACCGCGGCCATGCTATGTTTAGGAGGCCTTGGAGCGAGACCCTCCAGTGTGACGAGACCCCGCCCTAGCCAAGAGTCAAGGCCTATGCCTACCATGTCTTGTCCTGGGACCGGGCATTTATCGTCCACCTCCCGCAAGGCCGTGTCAATCCCGTTGATGGTCCCTGATTCAGGCATTACTGCTGTGTCCCATCCCGTCTTTTGCCGTTGCCCCTAAGGGTCGGTGAAATTCGCAAAACCTCCGATAAGACCCACATCCTGCTACCAATGGGACCGGGGATATTTCTCGTTTCTGTGGATGGCAACCCCAGCCTTCGTGCCCTTGTCGACAGACGTGCTTGTGAAATATCAGGTACTGTGTGATTTAGGGCTTGGGCCTGGCGAAGAAACGCATTACCAGTATATTCCTGCTGCACTGACAGGACCTCTGTACTAGCTGAGAGAGCTGCCAGTGCTGCCAACGACGAACATACACCCCACGAAAACGCACCTACTTCACCAGAAGCATATTTTACAGAGTGGCGCCGACGACGCCAGGATGTGGTGTACGCGCATGAGGAACGAGAGGACCATACAACTGCAGATCCGCTTGTCATATTTTCAGAGTCGATGGACTATCGCTGAAATCTAGCGAAAACGCTCACGGCATTGCTTTGCTGTAGTGCAGTCGAATCGCGTGCAAACGTGCCTCCGCCAGGTCGTGTCCAGTGGTGTGGTCTCTGGGAGCACCTCAGGCAAAAACCCCTCAACAGCCGAAGGGGTTTGTATCCGGGGTGCTGACTGCTGATGTACCAGGTAGCCTGTACAAACGGTACAGGGCGGAGCTACCAGGCACCAGCCGTGATGCTATGCTCTGCCGGGTATTGTTTTCGTCATTGACAGCTTATTCAATGTTATAACATTGGTAAGAGCTTGAAATCGTGCGGCGATCCTGAAAGCGAGTGCATCCTTCAACTCTATGTTGAAGCCGACACATGTGATAATCTCAGTCTGCCAGATCTGGCTGTCTGCACGTCGTCGTTAGATTGGTCTTTAGCTAAATGCCACGATTGATTGAGGATTGCCTGGTTATTGTTTTCTTCACATTAAACCGTTTTCTCTACCCGTCGATATCGAGCACAACCAGTGTCCGTGCCGATTCTTAAATCCTAGGGAGATACAAGTTCGGTGGTCGCATGTGAGGCTGTGTGGACCGTTTCCCTCACTACGTACTGAAGTGTACATGGTGTAATACCACGATCCCCCAGAATTGTAGGTTGATTATTATATTGTGTACTACAGCAAGTCCAGTCGACTTGCTGTGCTTCCTGACACCGTCAAAATTGACAATGTTCTGAGGGGGTACTCCCTATCATGGAGATGAATGCGTGCACCGGATTCTGGGGGTTCTATTGAACTTGGTATTATGTCCCCTTGTGCATTCCCGCAAACCCCTCTGTCAGGCACCATACCCCCACAGCTTGGCGAACTCGATGCCCTGGAGACGCTAGACTTAGGGGCCAACAATCTAATAGGTGAGAGTTTCCGCTCAACGGTGTCATCCGCCCTAAAATAAGTTAGTACACTCGCGGGTGTAACACCGCTTGCTTCCTGACATCGTACTTATTGCAGGAAAGGTTAAGCAGTGCTCTCGGTATAGCTATACATACCTTGACCCCACGTTTCCGTTCGGGCTTACGGCCCGAAATGAGGGGGTAACGCTGTCTGCTGCTCTTATATGCCGGGTGTACCACACGACGAAAAGGTAGCGCTGTGAGCCGCAGCAGATTCACCAATCATATCGATCATACTGACTTTATTGACAATGGAATCGGACTACCGAATCCTCCGTTCATCGATTATTCATGGCCTCTCTCACCGGCTTGTCATGTGCTGGTCTAGAAGGTCTGGTGTTTGGCGCTCTGTACAAAACCTCGAAGATTGCTCAATATTTTTTGGAGATGACAATAGCAAACGTCTTTAGATCAGCGCAACCGCCACACTCTGGCAACTACCAGGTACGAGTTTTAGGTTTGACGTGAAGGGAAACACAGGGAAACGGCCCACATCTTCGGCCTCTGGCGGCACTCCCAGCGGGACTGTATCACCAGCCAGGAAGAAACTGACAAGTGTTCGGATTCACCTCGCTCGGCCTATTGTTTCGGACGATTCGTCTGTGCCGAGATGCGACTGAATATTACGTGCTTGCCCTTGATCCGATGACTGCGCCGTACGCAAAGTACTCGGGTGGTTGGAATGTGATCGGTTTTGAGCGAGCTGTTTTTGGCACCGTGTACTACATACTTCGCATTGCGATTATTCTGTTTCTTCGACTGTTGCCGTTTGAATCGTGTTGATTCGGGTCCTGCGGTTGGATGTTTGGTTGTATTATCGCTTTTCCGTTTTTTGTTCCAGCAACGGCAGAGTCAGTGCAATGGAATATGCCTTTGTTGAACAGAATCACGCCCAACGTAGCAACTTTGAAACTGATTTAGTGACTGATGCAGCTTTCATGTGATAGGCGACGCGTGCGTTAGAATAAATCAGCCGTTGCGATGCATGAACTCTTTCACCATGTAGCGCCGGGTTCCGTCGCTCAGGTGGTCAGACCATGTGTCGGAGTGACCAATGTGAGAGGATAATCTGTGGAGGGGGGCAAGAGGCAACACCGCTGAAGACCGTAGCGTGCATTTACCACTTTGATGCACACCGCTGAAGACCGTAGCGTGCATTTACCCACTTTGATGCTGCCCATCGTCTCACTTGTTATCCTGTACCCATAAACTACTTCCAGGCGGCATACCCGCGGAGCTGGCGAAGCTGCCGGCACTGAGGATCCTCAACCTGGTAAAGAGCGGATCGCTGGAAGGTGACTGTTTTTGCTATTATCACGTCCGTCCACCTCTGGTTTGGTTTCGATATTACCTAAGAACAGGTGACAGTCTAAAAAAACATACATCGTAGGGAAGGAAATAGCGAAGTATTTTGTTTTATTTATTTTGTGCACTGGATCATACTCTGTGCTGCCTTACATTGCTCGGCCCAACGAGCCGGAAAAAAGTGCCCAGGTAAAAAAGAAAAGCCATCACGACTCATTCAAGAGGGTGATAACAAAGGTCATCACAGGATGGGGCAATTCCCACTTCAGACTCTCGGCTGATCCGGTACTTGAGTGTACACCACCCCCGTACCTCAAATTACGCCTTCCCCGAATATTATTGGAGGCCCACCAGCTTCTGTAAAATGGAGCAAACATACCCGGTTTACGTTTTCTCGTTACTATATCTGACTGGTCGCTCCCCCACTCTGCTTTGTTAGGCATCATACCGCCCGAGCTGGGGGAGATGAAGGCGTTGGAGGAGATTCGTCTGGTTGATATTGACCTTAGAGGTAAGTTTTCTCGGCCTGAATGCGTGCTAGCATTAGGTAAGAAATGCACAACACCCCGCGGCTGTGCGTGTGGTCCATCGTGATTTCAACGTCTGCACTGTAACGCCGCGTCTTTGTGACACCTCTTCTACTATATGATCCTACTACCAAGGTATATCCTTTGGAGTTTTTGCGTGAACAGATGGAAAGTTACCACCCTCTTATGCTAGATATGTGTATGTATCTCTCTTTCCGAACGGGTGTTTGTATCGCCGAGCAATTAATTTGCCGCCTGTGCTAGCGCAATCACAGGGAAACCTTGGATCCAAAACTGAGTGTTGTTTGGTGTACCAATAAGTGTCGTCGGCATGTCCAAAGGGAGCAATCTGTGAAAAATTTTAATTATGTTCATGTATCTTGGTGAACCGCGGTATTTCCACCAAGCCCGGCATGGTCACCACTGGTATCTGACGATCGGATGGGTCGTCTAACGGTAGTTACATGGCGTCTTTGTACCGGCTACGAGTCTCGAGCTCCTATTACGGAGGGCCATAGTAAATAGGACTTATGGTAAACACAAAAACCTATATATTTCCCTATTTTTACTAACAAATTTTGGTCCTATCTACTACGGTCCCCCGTAATAGCGGGTGCAACTCCGATGCGACTTGTCACTTGCATGTGTTGAACGTTTGTGCGTTTAGCGTGCAGTCTGGGAAATGGTTTTGCAGCAGGTACTGTCAGATATTACTTGGGGACGACATGCAACAGGTTGTATCAGCAGCTTGAAACTGCATATATAGGCTTCAGATTAGGTTTGCAGTGAAAAATATCAAAACAGTCCACATGGTGGTCGATTGGCGGCGTCTTGAGCGGCACTCTTTCCCAGCCGGGAAGGGTCTGGCTGATCGACTTTGTCCACTCTATCCATAATACGTTCGGCGTGTTGAAACGGTCGACTTTTCGGCTGTGCCTACATGTGGTTTGGTTTTCCCCCCCGTCGTTGCACCTGCCCCCATTCACAGTTTCATGAGTAAGGTATGCCAGTAGTCGATTAGTGTGATCTGCTTCGAGTGATCTACAGTTCTGACTGCAAACATACGTTTGTGATTTTTCTTGCTACGGGGGTTGTGGGCTCGAAGTGTGTGTAGGTGTCCAACGCCGCAGGCTGAGGGTGGGTGTTGTCAGTTTACGGGTTGCAATAGTTGTCGTAGAACGTTCGTAAGGCAACAGCAGTGTGATGGTCTATGCCTTCTGTTGCGCTGAAATATGCCCCACATCGCATTTATTTTGTAGTTGAATTGTCAGTAGATTCTGAGTTATCACGTGGAAGGCGACAGTGGTCCAGATGTTGTTGACCGTCGCGATAAATAAGGGATATCACAATCTGGCGCCGAGTTTAGGCGCTCGGGCAATACAATCAAGCACCAGAGTGGGCAGTGTGACAGTATCATATATAGAGGCAACACCGCTGAAGGTCGTAGCGTACATTTACCCAGTCTGACGATACCCGTCGTCTCACTTGTTTTCCTTCACTGTTTTTTCCCGTAATCGCAAACACCTTCCAGGAGGCATACCCGCGGAACTCTCGAAGCTGCCGGCACTGAGGATCCTCCACCTGCAAAACAATAGATCTCTTGGAGGTGAACGTTTTGCTGTTTTCACGTCCGTCAACCGTGGTTTCGATTCATTGTAACGTAAGAAGGTGACAATTCACTCGGAACACACATCGTACGGACGGAAATAGTGGAGTATTTTGTTCTATTTTTTTGTTCATTGGACCACACGCTGTGCAGCCTTACATTAGTCGGCCCCACAAGCAGGAAAAACGAACCCAGGTAAATGAATAGTATCGCGACTCATCAAGCAAGACGATCACAAAAGTCATCACACGATTGGGAAATTTCTAGACCCTTGGTCGAGTCAGTACTTCAGTGTACACCACCCCAATACCTCAGAATACTACATCCGTCAGTATATTTTGTGTGGGCTCACCAGTTTTCAATACGCCATGTAGAAAATAGCAAATATTGGTGGTCGTATTCTCGTTTCCTCATATTGATTGTACGCCACTTGAAAAGTACACAACGTGTATTCACATGAGCCTACAGCTCTTCGAGCGAAGTTTGCTGCTGCGTGTGTTTACATAGCTCCTGCTAGTAGTACGTTATAGGCACAAACCAGCATACTACTGTATACCTGTAGCTGTATTTCCTTGCGAAACGATCTAACAAACATGCCCGGAGGTAGGTGCTTTGTTCGATCCGGTATAGACCTGGCTTGTGTCGCTGATGATTTGGTCTCTGCCAGCACTTGTCGCCGTGTTGGACGTGTCGCCGATGGTGCTGCTCGTGCTGCTGCTGTAGCAAGTTCTAGGCGTTGAAAACTTGATATGCTCGTGCAAGGTTCCCCGCCGGGACGTGCCTAGGGGAGTGGTGCAAGAACCAATTAAAAATCGATACACATGACACAATAGTGCAATGTTCATAAAGATCTGCATTGCTTATCACATGTACAGCAGAAAACCCTTTTCCAACTGCACCTGCTTTATTGGGGACGAAACATGCATGTGATTAGGATGGAACTGTTACTGTTGAATGCATCGCGTATGTAGATTTCGATGAAGATTCCACCAAACATTGTATCATATTTGTCAGCGTGTCTTTCTTGTGGCGCTCAATGCGAATAACACCTCTCCCGCACAAAAACAAGAACTTCCAACAAAGCTGGGTTGTTGAAACTCCACGCGTGACACACGGCGCACACCGCACACACACGCGTGACACACGGGACACAGCAGCACAGTAGTGGGATAAAAATTATTGAAGTAAAAAAGGGTGCACCCAAGGATAAGTTTGAATTCTCGACCACACTCAGCTGCCCACGTAAATCGTATGAGTGCAGCAGCAGCGTTGTACCCGTGGCACTTCTATCCATCTCCTCCATGGAAATTTGTGGAATCTTCAATTAATTCCATGGAAACTTCCATACTTCCACGACCAAAAGGAAACTGGTGCCAAGTAGTTTGTCTCCAAAACGTGACTGCAGTCCTAAAAGGGTTGATGCCAATAATACCTGGTACCTGGTATAATATTTCACCGAACTTACATGCAAAGCAGCACAGCAGAAGTGAGAGAGGTGGTGAGGACCGATGACGGACCGCAGCCTCCGAAAAAGCAACTATTAATAGCCATAGCAGTACACCACTGACCTGAGACACGTGCGTCGTGTGGCCCGCTGCTGCTTGTGCTGTTGCAGTAGGCGGGGTTGTAACGGAGTTTGTTTTATTTGCATGCTGTCTATGATGTCTAGAGTTCTTGAGTTTGCCTCGGCCAATAGACACAACGTCGTGCATATAAGGACAGTTGATATACTTTTACTTCATCCTAACGGCCCTCACATTTCCGTCCAGAGTGTGCGTGGTTCCGTCACTCACCGCAGAACCAAAGATAGGTAACTGGTGTAGTGCGGACCGCAGGCTCTGATGAATACAATTACGCCACAAGAGTAGAGCGCAGATGGGTGTGCCACAAACGCACGGTGTTGCCTGCCGGTGCTTGTCCGCTGCAGCGTTGTAACATTGTAGTCTCTGCCTGTTGTCTACTGTCTGCCTGGTACATGTCTGGGTTGTATGCTCTTGAAAGGGCAAGAAGCACGACATTTAACTGGTACGTGAGTAGAAAATATGGCCTATCGTACTGAAACCACGGAAAGTGTCTTACCCAAGGCCTCCGGCCGGGCTTCTCGTGTCGTGGTATTCAGCCTTTTGCCGAACAGTGCTCGTACGAACAGAAAAGTTAAACCAAAGTATTAAAAGTTCACGAAATTTCGTATACGTACAGCGCAAGCGGAAAAGCTTGGATCATCATGGAATAACAACCCTGACATGTCTCCCGGACACCCCCTACATGGTCAACCTCGACAAAAATTTCCACTTAAGTCCCTCTCAATCCCAGATGTGTGCTTATCGATAATATTGTGTATGCCGTCTTGATGGACGCTAACGGCGTTGTATCGTGCAACAAGTGATTTTTTTGCCTAACACCGTATATTGTAGCTGACCTTTCCGGCATTCAGAATGCTCAATTCTATTTTCGGGCAGAGTGGGTATTTCACTGTTTCCATGATATATCGTCAGCTATAGGGCATTAGCAACTTCTCGTTTTCTATGATCATTAAAGCACCGCGGAGAGGTGGTGGGGTGCGTGTGCTCATCGTACGCTGCATCGGGGTTCGAAGGGCACATAGGGCCAAACTCCTCGTCCCCAGCAGTCCGCCCATATCAGAATTGAGAACCGCGCCATGATGAAGATAACCTATTTCCGCTAAAATGCTTCCTGAATGACGGGGCTCCTTACCCACTTGCTTTTTCGGAATGCCAATCTTGACTCGAAGATGACTGTTATGTATACTTCCGTGCGATCATTTATCGGGATGCAATTCGTTGCTTTCAAAAGTCAGTTTTCGGGTGACGTATAGAGCTTTTGAAGTGAAGGGCCCCAGAAACAAAAGGTGCACGTCTACTGTAGCATGAGTCTTCTGTCACCGCTACCCGGCTACCAAGTAATCTTGCTATTAGGCATATTTTGTTTTGTACCGGCCGTTCAATCTGGAAAGCCTCCACGACTGCTGTACGGCTAGCATGGCCTGCTTATATTTCAACCGCCGGGCGTATGCAAGCAATCCCGGCAGATCTTCTGCCGGTCTTGTATTTGTGGGCTCTCTCGCACGCTCTTCGTGTGTATATTCCTTGAGGTATCGACGACCGAAAGCCATTGGTTCTTGCCGGTGAAAGCTTCACGGTGTCCGCTTTCATGAGTGAGGTGGTGTCAGCGACCCTTGCATCCATCACCATATTATCCTCCCTACTACGACCCATCTAGCGTGCGATCGCTGACAGTGCCTGCGACGTTTCCCTCCTTGCGTACGATAGCGCTGCGGTGACTGCGATGTCATCCTCCCGTCGTACTATATACCCTGCGGTAGCTAAGAGGTTTCCCATGTCGCTCCCCCGCTCCCTGTCGCCCAATAACCTGCAGTTATCGCGACGTCTCCACACCCCATCTCCAGGGTAAGACAACCTACAGTGACTCAAACGTATCCCGCTCCTGCTGGCTACGTGTGATAATAGTATGCCCGCTGTTCTTCTAAACCTCAACCAACATCTGGGCTAGCAGTATCCCCCCGGTCCCCGCCTCTAAGCGTAGAGGTAGTTGGTCGTGTATTGCGCTACTAGTCGGACAATCCGGAGTTGATCGTTGCACCTTGACGCCTTCCCCAACCGTTGTCCTGCCTGCCTTCGCACTGTTAGGGGTGGCCATCCCTGTTGGCATAAAAAAGCAAACAGTGCCTGGATTACGCTTCGTTGAAACGCAAATCGTGTTCAGAGTCCCAAATATCAGACACTCCACACTAAAAAAAAAACCGTATAACGCAGAAGGTCAAGAGACGGCCGGTCGACAACCGCAGAGAAGAAAGACCTCATGCGTCGTCGTATAAGATACAGACCCCGTATTTTCGGGGGTTTCGGTGCGGCACGTTTTCGGTAACGGTCACTGCCCCTTAGGTCGCAGGTCGGAGCAGGATGAGTTTGCAGGGTCGAGATATGTTTTGTATTTGGGAAATTCCCCCGTTGTAATCTTGACAATCGAGGTACGGGTCTTCTGAGTAACATGCAGTTGGTGGCAGTCCCGTACGCGTCGTGGAACGGAATATTCACATATGTTTACACTTGCGTTTCAGGTCATGTCAGAACCGAGGCCGGTTGCCATCGAAATAGGCGTTGCGTCTTCCAGGTCTCATGTGACATTGACTTCTTGGGTCATCACACCAGCTGAGATAGTCCCCAACCTCCCTCCGTATAGCACGGAACAAAGCATACCCCTCTTAGATAACACCCCCCCCACACACACAAGCACACCCGGTCGGTGATGTATATTTTTCTTCGTTTTTTTAGTCGTTACGACATGAACGGGGGCACCTTGGATAACGCACCCGCTACGTATGTACGCCCGAAAACAGTGTCAAACACCACAATTTTTCACACCGCCTGTTGAATGGATACCATTCATACCATTCACATTGGACATTGAACCCACACCGGTATGGTCACTAGCATAGAGGCAACTGCTGCGCCCCCTTACAATGGGCCGAGCGCTTCTGCGGCTTCGACCCCACCTGTAGCTGCTGCGACGGCACCTCGGGCGACGATCACGTGGTCTTGCGCTGGGACTAGCGCGCTTACCGGTACTGGCACTAACGTTATCACGTCTGCTACGTCCGCCGTGTCCGAAGCCCGGACTACTGGTACCGGTACGAGTACCGGTTCGAGTACGAGTACCGGTACCGGCGAGACACGCGCAGCTTTTGCAGCAACGCCCAATGCGTCAGCCAATGGGCCTGAGGCCCCGTCGGCAGCAGCCGAATCGCCGGACACCTGCATCTGGCCGGGGTCTGTTAACTCTCCTCATCATCCAATACTGCCGTTAGCACACCCCCTCGCTGTCTCACCCCCTAGCTGCGGGGCTCTCGTGCATGGTGTTTTGTCACCGGGGATGAGTTAGATAGCATCCCCCCCCCCCCCCACAACAACACATCCGGATATAATATTTTTTCATGTGAACATTGATGACCGGGATGTGCTTTATTCGCTGTTCTACGACATATCTATTTGATAGTAGCTGCAGGCATCGTGAACGATTCTTCGGCACCACTTAAAGCTGTGCGTGCTGCTTTGGGCTTGTGGACAAGGTATAACCAAACGCTTCACGCACCAACAGAGCGATCCAACCTTTTCTGGCTACTAAACACGGACGTTTCCAGCACAGCACTCCGCCCACGCACCACATAACGGACTGTGCTCGGTTTCGCGACGTTTGGTCACTGTTGTGGCAAACCTGTCCTTGGCCCTAGCCCTAACGTGTTTTCAAACACGCTGTGTGTGTCATGTGTATCAGATTCTAGGTTTGTCGTTTTGACAAAACACCCGACCTCAGGCCACGCTGCTCCAGTTCAACAACAGGTGTTCGGAAACTTCCGTAAGTTGCATAAACGTCTGTAGTCCGTACTGAACCTCTTTGATCCTTGACGCACATGGTTTATTATTTCCCTGTTTAACTTGATTGGAGCGAATATGGAACAGATGCGTGAAAACAGGGGCGATTTCAGCTATGTGGCCATACGAACCAACCCTAGCCGCTAGGGTAGGGTATTGTGGGAGGAGTGCCCCAACTTGAACGCAAGGAGTTGCACTGCGGGCGATGTACACCCATGCATTTTGCGTTAGTTGTTGACGTGATGAGACCAAATAAGAGAGGACCGTCGATAAGACCTCGCCTGTACTGTTTGTCGCTATACTATCACCAAGCCCCAAAGGCGTTAAGAAAACACCGAAGCACTTTTTCCTTGCCAGACCCGAAAAATGAGAACGTTTCAAAAACGTTGTCAGAAAATTGAAGGGATCGAAGGGAAAGAATCGCACTCCATAAACGTAAACCGTCTGAAGAATTAAGGGGATGGTGGAAATCAAAGCCGGCTGGCGTCCCTAAAATCAACACTACAAAGCATCCGCCACCAACGGTCGACCCGGGGATGACTCAGAGGTAGTTCGATGGTCATGCTCAAGGGCAGGCGACAGCTCCTCCTACCGAAAGGCTCTTATGAGGGGCTTTTCACCATGGTTTCGCTTGTCCCCTGCCCCCCGATCAAGTTGGTCCGGTTCAGACTAGATTTCTGTTCGGGCAGCTGGTCCAGAGCAGTGAGTGACGTTTGCGGGCGTGGTGGACAAAGGCGATCAGCTATTTTTTTCTGTTTGGTCGGCCCTGCGGTGGTTTGTGGTCATTGCGTGATGCGCCTTGGAAACGCCGACATCCGGAGACCTTGGAGAGGCACCCTCTTGTGTGTCGAGGCCCCGCTCGAGCCAATAGTCTTGGAAGGCACCTACCACCTTTTATCTAGAGATCCCCCATGAGTGTGGAAGCCCCTTCAGGATGTTTTCGAGCCTGTTGAAGATCCCCAATTCACGTACCCCGATGTTCAATCTCGCCCCAACATGTCGCCGAGGTCCGCATAGTTGTCCGGGTATGATCCCAATCCGTCTCTGAATGGAATCGGGCGATTTCCGCGTTGTTTCCGACGGCAACCCTAGCCCCGCTGCCCCTGTCGAGATACGCGGCTGTGAAAGTGAAACACTGCATTATTTAGGAATGTGGCCTGGTGAACTATGCAGTGCCAGTAAGTACTACTGCCGACGCAGGGGGAGAAATATAGAACGAATGGGGAGAGCGAGAAAAGAGCAAAGGTATAGATTGTTGAAAGCGAATAGTCCGAGCATGAGGCAAACTTGATAGGCAAGAAGGAAACGAAGGTACGCCGAAACCAAATTCAATATTTATTCCGCGCTCATCATTGTATATACGCCTGACACCCAGCAACTGACTGCCCCTGAAACATTACCTGAAGCGTACTCATTGTTTAGAGCCCTGATCGCGTACGTACAAACAGTCTTGTCTTCATCAGGGCAACCTCCCGCGAGACCCGCCCATCTGCAGGAGGGGTTCAGAACCAGATGGACTGGGTGCGGAAGTAGCCTATACGTGAATCGTACTGGATGGAGCCTCCAGGTCCCAGCCTTAGCATGATTGCTCTTTCTTGGTTTCGTGATGAAAAAAGTCGTAGTTGTGGCAACAAGTACTTCAAAATACAGACGCAGTAGTATTAATTATAGTGGTAGCAAACTGTTCCGTCGTGTAATCGTGGGGCGCCCCAGAAAGCCAGTGCATCCCTTTACTCTATGCTCAACCTGGGACATGTTATAATTGCCAGTCCGGTCGACTATTGTCCCTACGCGGTCGTGAAGGTGAGAAGGTCTATCAGCAGAACGCCGTCGGTAGATTTGAAGCGGTTGCGCAAGCTGTTTTAGCTTGACGGTTTTCCGTAAATTGTTGTTGTTTCTCTCGCATGAGCTCATCCTCATCATCGAATCCGTGGTCACGGGACAGACTCAATAACTCTGGAGTGGAAAGATACCTCGGGAGAAACCAAACGATAAGATACGTGTTGTAGCTTAACCAAGTCGTGCACCTTACACAAGAAACCTCATGTGAAATCAGTCTACAATGTTTAGACATACGTACAAGACACGTACGTTGTGCTACTACTGTTGTAGTTACAACTGAAAACGAGGAGACCGTATACCCGTAATAAAAATACCGAATGAAGCGAAGGAGAGTGGGAAACAAAATAGCCAAGAGAAACAACTATACACAAATGTCGCAGATGAGGGGTGGTAAATAAATACTTGAACACGAGTAAGCAAGTGAAATCTCGTTACATCGATACGCAAAGAAGCGCACCAAAAACAGAAGTAATAACATTTACTGTCAACAGCATTTGTAACCAAGTTCATCACGAACTTGGACGGAATATATCCCGAAACGAGCACGAGAAGAACACGTGAAAGGAGTTTCGTGTCGAACACGCCAGCATCCAGAGACAGAACCCCGGAGGGGAAGAAGAGCGGAGAAAAACTAGGAAAAACCAATCGACATGAACAAGGCCGTTTGAATCTTGAAAAAATATTAGAACTAGAGACGTCTTTAATCGTTTTTCAATCTGATGGTGGAGTCATAGGAAACTAGCCACACGACCTGCTATGATATGTCGTTCCCACTGGTTTCGCCGACGGATGAATGAGGTTTCAATATTGCTGACGTGCCCCCGCGAGGAGGAACAAACTCACAAAGCAAAGCAAGAAGAAACCAACCGAAACATTGCCGATCGGGGCAGTGGTAGCGTAGATTCCGCTAACTACCTCAAAAGTAACTTTGAAACCTTTTCCATTTTGCTTCCCTTGACAGCGGTACCAGCACGGATGCGCTCCCAACCACAATGCCTGTTCCCTATCCCGTTTTCACCGATTTAGACGGCGTCTGCTTCCGTATATAGGCCGCCCCGCCGTAAAACAGTCCATCACTTTCGACGACCTCCCCGGTATCACTTGCCACCGTACTGAGCCGCCGCAGGCCACAACACGTCGTCTACCCGGAACAATAAGGAGCTTCGTGGAACTTTTGACAGCTCACACGACCTCGAGGTCGTCTGCTAAACGTGGAGCTAGTGAAGTAGTGCCTTTGTGTACGCAGCCGAACCACGCCCCTTTTTTGCCATGCATTTGGCCGCTCTCAAGACGCCGATGGACGTGCGCTGGTGAAGCGTATTTTTGGTTGACGCGTTTAGAGGGAGAAGTTGCACAGGTCGGCACAGCATCTACATGCGGATATTGTTCAAACGCGCACAACCACCTCGGCAGTGCCAGAACCAAACGGAAAAATCACCCCAGCACCTCCGAGACCGCCGCAACAAAATAACCTGGCGCATGCCCACCACCTCTCAGCTCGTCTGCAGTAGCGCAAGTTACTATAACGGGGGGCCATAGGAAATAGGACCAAATATTGTTGGTAAAAATATGTAAAATATATAGTAAACTACTTACTATGGTCCCCCGTGATAATGTGTGCTGTACTTTAATATTCGTCACGTGACACAGACGCCCCTGGAAATATGACGAAAAACAGTACATAACGACAATACGTTGGTGGACGATACCAATTATGCAACACAATACTCGAATTGTGCAGTATTGACCTAAGTGCCTACCTACGTCGTGTACCCGTAAACGCCACGATAACGTCCACGTTTCAGGTATACGTCCTTCTTCCACGGTATATTCAATGTTACCTGTACAAAATTGCGTTCTATTAATACCAGTTGTTGGCGAAGCGGGGATTACGTGTACAGCGGGCAACAAATACCCAATATGTTCGCCACACCAGTGTCATTTTCTTTGTGTGTGTCCATGTTTCATTTGGATGGTTGGTTGCGGGTGTTGTGGTTGAAAATAATAGCTAGGTTATATGGGGCAGATGCGTTCACAAGCGGTCAACCACCCGTGAACATTAAACAGCGCGGAGATGTAGAGGGAGATGCGCCACGTGTGACGCGCGTGTGCTCATCTTACATTGCGTGAGCATTCGTGGTGTAGATGTATGCACATGAATATACACCGGATCGTCGCTTACGGGCTACACATATTGGCAGGTAACCACCACGATCCGACCACTGCGTAGTCGTGCCCTCGAGGTGGCGTTTGGTAATGAACGATCAGCTCGTGTTGGCAACCCGAACGTATTGCCACCTTGGCACACCATTAGCTAGGACTGCGTTTGATGAATCAACCTGCCGTATACGAGCGGTTTCAGGAAGGGTTACGTCAATGGTTTATTTGCCGAACGTCCCATACACGCATCCTTTGCCCCTTTGTCCATCATAGACGGTCCAAAGCTCGTTTTGGCCCCGAAAAACGCTTCCACACCGCCCCCCTGCATGCCACGTGGTGCTAATGACGTTCCCAACGATCGTCATACCATTTCCCCTCCGATGCGCCCCCGCCCCTTGATTATGCTGCAAGGATTGAGACGCCCTCCCCGACCCTCACCCCCCCTCACGGGCACAACCCTCCAGTGAATACCTTCCCACCCACACAGCACATCACGCTGTCAGATCTAAACTTCGTGTGGGCAGGATAAACTACTTCGGTACGCGTACGAACCCCCTGCCCTTCTTTCTGTTGGTTCCTCAGCTCCCAACCCCCCACCGGGTGATCGTTCCGCCCCGGTGTGTGGTAAATGGGATGTCGTAGCTCTGTCTCTACTGGGCAATATGCTAACGGCAATATGGTCGCGGTGCGTATGGTGTTGAAATTGCGGTACACAACGTTACGCTATCCACCCAGGTGACCACGGACGTGCACCTATTGTTGTGCTTCTGCCAATCTGCTAAGCATGCCCCCCTTACCTTCACCTGTTTTCTCCATGCCCCATTTCTAAATTATCATGAGTTTCCTATCCGTTGCCCCATTATTGTTGCGTTGTTAGCCTTTAGCCTCCCGTGCACCCCACATCCGTGCACCCCTCCTACGGTAGCCAAAGGCTGCATATGAGGTGGCTCTCAATTGCCGGCCGTCGCGCTCCCCATTGGCAAGGCTTGGCTTGTAGAACCCCTGCTATCGTCGCTCTCTACTGGTGCAACCGCTGTTGGGATTGTAGCATCTCTTTTACATGGCTGATTTTTTGTGTGCATGATCTCAATACCTTATGTTGTTTCTCGCCCCCCCGCTCTGCTTTGTTAGGCATCATACCGCCCGAGCTGGGGGAGATGAAGGCGTTGGAGGAGATTCGTCTGGTATATCTTGACCTTACAGGTGAGCTTTCTCGTTCTTGATTGCGTTCTGGCATTAGGTAAGAAATGCACAATGCCCCGCGGCTGTGCGTTTGGTCCATCGTGCTTTCTACGTTTGCACTGTTAACGCCGAGTCATTGTGGCACCCTTTTTCTATGTGATCCTACTACCAAGGTATATCCTTTTGGTTTATCTTGCGTGGAACAGACGGAAAGTTATCACCCTCTTGTGCTAGGAATATGTAGGTGTCTCTTGTTCCAACAGAGCATTACTGTAGTATCACTGCGCAAGTAATATCCTGCCTGTATCTTGCATCCAAGCCATATATCTGTTTGGTGTACCAATGACTGTCATCGGCATGGCATGTCTTAAGGAGCGTGCAAGCTGGCACGAATACAGAAATATATGTACGTATCTTGGTGAACCACTTCATTTCCACAACGATACCTGATGGAGGGTGAGCGCGGTGTAATGGAGAAGCTCTCGTTCAAGGTATGTATCTTGACGCCGTATTTGCGTTGATGCGTTTGACGTTGAAAGAAGAGGATAGCGTCGTCTTCCTTTACCTACTTGGTGAAAAACATTCCACAAAGAGATAAGAAAGCGGGTTCGGACTCTCAAGTACTAGTCATATACGCCGAAATATGCTCGGTACGGTCGCCATTGTCATCTGACGATCGAACGGGTTGTCTTGACGATGATTTCATGGCGTCTCATACCGGCTATCAGTCTCGAGCTCCTAGCGGGTGCCACACCGATCCGTCTTGTCACTTTCAAGTGCGAAATGTTTGGCGGTGTAGCGTTCAGCCTGCAAAACGGTGTACCAAGTACTGTCGCATATTCATCGGGGACGTCATTACCAGAGATGTTGTATAAGCAGAAACTCCAGCCTCTCGCAACTAGCATGCATGAGGTTCAGGTGCGGCTTGAAGGGAAACATTGCCAAACGGTCCACATGCTGGTCCTCTGGGCGCGCCTCCAGCGGCACTGTTTCATTAACCGGGGACGGACTGACAGGTTGAGGCTGGCTGCTCTCTCCAGAAAACTTTCGCGTGTTCCAAGCGATAGACTGTTCGGCTGCGCCGACATGGTTTTAGGTTTTTCCGATCGTTTCCCCTGCCCCGAGACCCAGCTTCAATAGTAAAGCATTCCGGTAGTCAATTTAATAATGATTTTAATGTCAATTTTTGAGTGATCTGCAATATTGACTCTGCAAACATGCGTTCGTGATTTGCCTTGCTATAGTAGTTGTGGTCTAGAAATGTGTGTAGGTTCCAACGCTGCAGGACGAGTGTTGGTGTTGTCATGTTCCGGCTTACAATATTATCATGGTCGTCGAAGAACGTTGGGAAGGTCATGTTCCGGCTTGCAATATTATAATGGTCGTCGAAGAACGTTCGGAAGGCAACAGCAGTGTATTGGTCTATGCTTTGTTGGACTGGAAATGTGCCCCACATATTGTTAATTCTCAAATTGAATTTGTGAGTAGATTATTAGTTTTCACGTGGAAGGCGACGGTGATTCAGATGATGTTGGCCGTGGTGATAGATGAGCGTTCGTACCATTTAGCGCAGCGTGTTGCCGCTGAGGCAATCCGACTTTGCATGGGAGTGACCAATTATAGAGGGAAATCTGTGGAGGGGTGAAGAGGCAAAACACCGTTGAAGATGGTGGCGTGCGCTTACCCAGTCTGATGCTGCCCATCGTTTCACTTGTTGTTCTGGAATCGCAAACTACTTGCAGGTGGCATCCCCGCGGAGCTGGCGAAGCTTCCGGCACTGAGGATCCTTCACCTGGAGAACAACGACTCACTGGGAGGTGAGTGTTTTGCCGTTTTCACGTCCGTCGATGGTGGTTTATGATTTGACTGTAACGTAAGAAGAGGTGACAACTCACTCGAAACACACATCGTACTGACGGAAAGAGTGGGAACTTTTGTTGCATTTGTTTTGTGCACTGGACCACACCCTGTACTGCCTTACGTTAGTCGCGGCCCATCAAGCCGTGAATAGTGCGCAGGTAAATACATCTTCATCACTTTATATCAAGCAAGGCAACAACGAAGATCATCACAGGGTCAGGTAGTTCCTACTGTAGGCGTTTGACGAGGCAGTACTTCAGTGTACACCACCCCAGTACCTCAGGATGCGCCATCCCCAATATATTTTTGAGGGCTCACCAGTTATCAGTAGACCAGGTAGAAAGTAGCAAACATTGGTGTACGTTTTCTCAGAATACCCCACTTGAAAAAGTACTCGATGTATATTCCCAGGAGCCTACAGCGCTTCGAGCGAAGTTTGCTGTTGTGTATGCTTCCATAGTTGCGGCACGCCATAGACACAGACCAGACCAGCATACATACTGCTGTGTACCAGTAGCAGTATCCCCTCGCGGAACGATATGACAAATACGCCCGGAGGTGGTCGGTTTGTTTCGAGCGGGTGTAAAACTGACTTGTGTGGCTGTACATGCCACGACACCACGCGTAATTCGTGTTTAGTTGTCTCGGCCGCATAATTTTGAATGCCACCCGCATTATGTACCTTGTGTACGAAGACACGTTCTGCCACATGTTGACGCCTTTTGCGTTTGAGGCGCTAGTTCCGGAACTACAGTACAACAACTCGTCTATTTCTACGGAGCTTTCTCGTTCGAGAGGGTAGTTTAGTTTCGTTACTACGTTCATATCTGGCCGAGAGGGCGAGCCCTAGGTAACCAGGGGGCACGATTTGGTCTTTGCCCTCGCTTTTCGCCGTGTTGGACGTGTCGCTGATGGTGCAGCTGATGCTGCTCTAGCAAGTTCGTGGTGATGAAAACCCTGTATGATCATGCAAGGTTCCCCTGCGGGACGTGCCTCGGGAAGTAGTGCAATAACTATTTAATAAACGATACACATGATACAATAGTACAATGTTACGAAATATGTGCTGTATGTATCATATCACATGTATCGCCCACGAGCCCTTTCGAACTGCACCTGCGCTTTTGTGGACAAAACATGCTTGGAAATAGGGTGAGACTGCTACCTTAGACTGAATCGCGTCTATGGGTTTGTTTAAATATTTCACCAAACAGTGTGTCATATTTGTCCGTATGTATGTTGATGCATTCTTTTTGTTGTGGCACTCTCGGCGAAGATGGCCTCTCGCGCACAAAACCAAGACCTGCCGACAAAAACGGTTTGAAACTCCACGCTCGACACACGGCACACACACTCGTGACACGCAGAACACAGCGGTACAGTAGTGGGATGATATCTACTGAAGTAGAAAGGGGTGCACACAAGAAGAGGGTGACACGCACGACCAAACGCAGCAGCCCGTTGGATGGCACTGCAGCTGAAGCTTTGTAGCTGTGGCAGCATGAACGTATGAAATAACGACAGAGACTCCCAGCTCTACAGATGGCAAGGTTCGATAAGAAGGTAACTGATATTACTTTATACCAAATGGACCTTTTTTTCCGGAATACTTTACATTTCTCGTTTGGCCGCGGTGTTTTCTCGTGCTTCCTGCTGCGAGGCCCGCAGGGGGGCGGCGTGGACAGTACGGTGCAAGCGTTGGCTCCGGCCGGGCTCCGTGGCACATGCTCTAGGTGGTCAAAGTCACGTGACCCAGCAAGCAACTGAGGGGACGGGGTCCCACTTCCGAAAAGCCATCTAGAGACTTCGAAACCTACCCGGATCTTCGTAATTTTTTGCCGCTTCTGCTGCACACTGCTGCGCACTAGAGCCTGGTATCACCTAAAAATCGGGGGGGGGGGGGGGTATATGATATCTTTGTATACCCCCCCCAAAAAAGATGACTATGTCATAAAAGTTGATATAATGTTATATATCATGTACCTTGTAGTATTGTGATATGTCACTTCATATCTGCCCGATGTATCGTGCTTTCGTGTGCTATTATCACCTACCAGGTATCTATATATATATGTTCATCACCGCCGTGTCGCATAGGTACTTACTTGCTCGTGGTTGGGGCCTGTGCCACACTGATGGTAAAGCACTGGCTCGGTACTTGGCGATCTGTACCGCTACGTACTACCCGGTACACCAAATGCAGGAATGATGATACAACAACCCCTTCTCCGCGAGGATATATTGCATTTAAATGTTGTGTGGTGGCGCTTGACGATGTCGAAGGCGACTGCTGTAGCTGTGGTTCGCTTGTGGCCGCAGGCGATGGCGCGTTCAACTCGCTCATCGCGGATCAAACCCGCACGAAAACAAGACAGCAGCGGGCACAGACCCCTTGTACGTCCCCTTGTGTGTGCGTCACGCTTCGTACTCGTACTCGTACTCGAACATACGTACCAGGTATATACTGTATGCTGCACGTACATTCCGCCCAAAATGTACGCCCGAAATATGCAAGATATATCAAGATAGCAAGTGGTCATATTATGTCACATATCGGATGGCCATATCACGTATTTCACCTCATATAGGCCGATATATCATCTTATATCACCTTATATATGCCGATATATCCCTTCATAGCGGACGTATATATCATATACCAAATATCATATCACCTTTCAGTCACTCACATCGTGCTGAAAGCCCCAATATATAGCGATGTAATACGATATGATATAGATACTACTATAATTACGATTTTTGAGGTCGTTGTCACTTGCTAGCTCTTGGCAGACAGACCGACTGATAGACAGCTCTTCGCAAACAACCCTTCTTCTTTGAAACGGCCGAACAGCCAAACAACCTTTCTTCCTTCTTTGAAACAGCCGAAATGCCACAAACAACCTTTCTTCTTTCTTCTTCGCCAAACAGCCAAACGACCTTTTCTTCTTTCTTCTTCCGCAAACTGCCAACCAAAGACAGCTCTTCTCACGGCGCCTAGAAGAGCCGTCTCGCCTTCGACGAACGACATAGATAGGTGCAGCTGTCGGCAGCCAAGCTGCTGCTGTCGGTGGCGAACCTGCTGGTGCTGCAACCCCCGCCTCTCCCTTCTCCACGCCCCCTAAGCTCACCTCCCCCTCGTCGAGAGGCGCGTGGTCCTCGCCCTCTGGCAAGAGAGCGGCAACGACAAAGACCGACCTGGTGCCGGCTGTTGTTTGCGACCAGTGCACGGATCAGCACTTGGTCAAGAACTCCGCGCCTGGTGGCAAAAACGTGGCCTTCGCCACCTGCAAGGATCTCACGTGCGTGGTGGCGGGATCATCCTGACAGGGCAACCGACTGCGAGTTCTGTGCTCGCCCGATCAAGGAAGGGACTGTCTCGTACTCCCTCGAGACTGCTGACAGTGGTGAGTGTCTTACGTCTATTATGTTGCCAGTACGTTTTTTTGGGGTTTTCAATTGCCTTTTTGCATGCAATCCTACGTCAAAACGTTTTTTTTTTTTTTACTCATCCATGCTCGTTCTTTCCCCTTCGTGCGTTGCGTCGGCTCCTCTTACGCACAGTGCACGCGAACGCGCACATGCACAACTGTTTGCGGGACGTGAACGAAGGAACGGAGGATTCAGCTGTCGCCGTCACCGCTGCACCGAACGACGTGAGTGCTGCTGCTACTGTGGTGCATTTTCGGTGCATGCACACGATTTCTGTGTGTACATGTTTTGGTGACCCCACGTACTCATTTTTTGCTCGTTTTCGGCTGCCGCTGCTGCTGCTGCTGCTGTCAGCGCCACGCCATGAGTGCTGCTGCTGCTGTGCACCTGCTTCTCCTGTGCACTCGCTGCTGCTGTAGTGCTGCTGCGTTGTTGCCGTGCTGTTCACCTGCTGCTCCTGTGCAATTGCTGCTGCTGCTGTATGTAGTGCTGCTGCGTTGTTACCGTGCATCATGCTGGAAGCGTACATATTTTCGGATCGTCAATTCCGTAGGTTTTGCGATGGCGGCATACCAGGGTACATGCTTTTTTTTTTTCTTCCTTATTTTCATATCTTTGCTATGCTGCTGCTGCTGCTGCTGCTGCTGCCAACGCTGCTGCCAACGCTGCGGCGATTCGTTGCAGCTTCCGCTGCTGCTAATGCTGTGGCTGCTTCTGCTGCTGCTGCTGCTGCTAATGCTGCCGCAATATCCACTGAATGTTCGTACGTATGTACTCGGATTACTGTTTTTCTTGGTCGTTTTTGTACTCAAATGGTTCCTTTTGATACGTGAAAAAATATTTTTGTCGTTTTGCTCCTGCATTTTGCGTACGTACTGCAATTTCTCGTTTTTGGCTTGGTTATTTTCATATATATCGTTGCTATGCTGCTGCTGTGGTGCTGCTGCGTTTTTTTGTTGCCGTACATCATGCTGCACTTTTGTGTGTACATATTTCGGTATCGTCAATGAAATTCCGTAGGTTTTGCGATTGCGGCATACCAGGGTACATACTTCTTTTCTTCCTTATTTTCATATCGTTGCCACGTATGCGGTTGCTGCCAACGCGGATTATTGTTTTTATTGGCCATTTTTGTACCCAAATGTTTTTTTTGATACGTAAGAAAAATATTTTGGTCGTTTTGCTCCTGCATTCTGCGTACGTACTACTTTTTCTCGTATTTCGTGTTGTTGCTATGCTGCTGCTGCGTTGTTGCCGTACAGCATGCGGAGGTGGGTCTATAGTGAGGTACCGAAAATACTTTTCGGACGGCCTCGGGGTACATACTTTTTTTCTCCCTTCTTTTCATATCGCTGCTATGCTGCTGCTGCCAACGCTGTGGCGATCCGTTGCTGCTTCTGCTGCTGCTGCTGCTGCTGCTGCTGCTGCTCTGCTTTTAGTGTTGCCGCAATATTCACTGAATGTTTGTATGTACTCGGATAATTGTGTTTCCTGGTCGTTTTGTGGCGCTGCTGAGTTGTTGCCGTACATCATGCTGGACATGATTTGTGTGGCTATTACACTTAAACTTGTGCGTGTGTATATATTTCTGTATCGTCAATGATTTTTTTTGTGGTGCTGCTGCGTTGTTGCCGTACATCATGCTGGACGTGATTTGTGTGTGTAATGTACTTTTTTTTTTTTTTTTTCATCACTTTTACTTTCCAGCCCACTCGTAGGAGGTTTTACCCTCGACGATCTTCTGGACAAGCCGTGGTCACAGGTGTCGTCCCTTTTCCCCCCCGGTACTTGCCTTTATTTTTTGTTGCGCATAGGGTTCAGCATTCCCACTGCTCATCGATTTTCATCGAATGTAGCTAACTCACGCTCTCGCGCTTTCCGCTTATCAATTTTTTTTGCAAGAAAGAGTCCCTACGAGCATGCACTCGGTGAGATTTGAACCCACGAAATTGATCTTGATAGGCACGCGGACCACCTACCAAGCCACCGGGGACGCCGGTACACTTGTGTGTCTACATATTTCTGTATCGTCAATGAAATTACGTACTTGCTGCTTCTGCTGCTGCTGCTGCCGTCGTATAGCAAGCGATTATGTGCTGCTGTTGTGCCGCTGTAGAGTAATACAAATAATGAACTCTGCCCCCCCCCCTCCCCCGCCATTCCCTGCACGCCACTCCCGCCCCGCGCACCTTATATGTTTACTTCGACCAGGTCCGTGGCAAGTGCTACAACTGCCGCCTGACGGACTCCACCACCAAAGACGGAGACATCGTCATCAAGCGCAAAAAGACTCCCTTCCATTTCGCCTGCTCCAGGGCTTCGCGGAATTCCGAAGCAGTACGCCAAGCAGATTGTCGCCATCCAGGACGAACGAAAGGAAACAAATTGTTTCCCACATTTCCCAAAATCACGATTATTTCTTCCTACACATATCCAACGGGTTCCACAGCGAACAGATCCACATTCTGGGCCTCCCGCCTCGTTACTACAGCGTCCTGGAAGACTATTTACATATATATCATGTCTCATCCAAACTCCTATGCTGGCTACATCGAAATCGCGGCCGCCCAGCAACAAACTATATAACATTTCCATAACCGTTGTCGTTGCCGGCACTGCTGCTTTCTCTCCTGTCCCAAACCTTCCTTTAAACAACAGCCTGTATGTTGTATATCATCCACATGCCAAGCACTACTCCACTCTCTCCCCACACTGATGAAATATGTTATTCTTATTATTAGACGAATGTCATTCTTACTCTTGCGTCACCCGATCTTACGTTTCACATTACATTCATAAATAAACGCGATTATTACATCCTTCACCGTTTCTTACACAAATACATTTAGTTTGGTTGGCTTTGGGCTATGTCGCCAATTACTTGCAGTTATATGTACACGAAACGACGGAATACCCACTTCGAAGGAAAGCCTTGTATATATATATATATATATCGCACGTCCGGCGAAAAAAAACATGACTAAGCACTACGGAAATATCATATCGTATAGGGGGTATATATAGGGTAGCCCTATACTGATACCAGGCTCTACTGCGCACAATCACGGTATAGCTGCTACTACTGCTACTACTGTTGAGGCTTTTCTTTCTGCTACCCAAAGTATATTTTTGCCGGTGTCACACGGTGGCTTGTCTTGGTGCTCGTGCCGATGACGCTGCTGCTGAGTATAGCTACTGCTGTTGTAGCTGGCGCAGGCTGCTTTCCTTGTGCTGCTACTCTTCGCTTGTTTGTGTCCGTGCGGCTGATGTTTTTATCACATCCTGGCTATTTCGTGTAGCAGTATATGTTGTACCGGGTGTTTATTGCGTTGCGCGTGTATAGGGTTGTCGATCAACTCCTTTTCGACCTTTGTTCGTCTTGATTGTTTTTTTTTTTATCTTCCCGACGGAATATGTGCAATTCATGCAGATGGTGCAGATCCCACCCGATGAAGATGTACAGGTCACACAGACCAAGATCCCACTCGGGTACACACCTGCTAAATAGTGCAGATCCTGCAGGTCATTCAAACCCACCGATAAATATGTGCAGGTCATTTTGATCATCTCGATCAAGATGAACATATCATAGAGATCACATATATTCCACGGAGGTAAATCATACAGATCCTGCAGATCACAGATATGTACAGATCACACAGATCAAGTTCCCACTCATGTACACACGTGTGAATATCTGCCTCATACGGACCCCATCCCGGCTAAACGTGATGTAAACAATTATGAAGTATCCAGATTTACGCATCCTGCAGATCATACAGAAATCCTGCAAGTTCCCACTGAGATACACACGTGTGAAATATCTACCTCATCATACAGATGCCGCCTGGTAAATACGTACAGATCGCACACATCAACATCCCCTCAGGTACGCACACCTGCCAAACATTACAGATCCGGCAGATCATACAATTCCTGCAGGTCATGCGAACCCACCGATAAACATGTGCAGATCATGCAGATCATACAGACCCCATCCCGATCAAGAAGAACAGATCATACAGATCACACAGATTCCACTCACGTAGATTATACAGATCCTGCAGATCACACATGTGTACAAATCATACAGATCCTGCAGATTACACGTAGGTACAGGCGACACAGATCAAGTGCCCACTCAGGTACACACGTGTGAAATATCTACCTCGTACATTCCCCGTCCCGGCTAAACATGCTGAAAGCAAGTGTGCGGTATCCAGATTTTACTGATCCTCCAGATCATACAGATCCTGCAAATGGCACAGACCGCATCCCGGTTAAGATGTGCAGATCATACGGATCACACAGATTCCACTCAGGTAGATTATACAGATTCTGCAGATCATACAGATCCCACCGGGTAAAGATGTACAGATCAAACAGACCCTACTCAGATACGCACCTGTGAAGTATCTACCTCATACAGACCCCATCCCGGATAAACATGCTGTAAACAAGTGTGAAGTATCCAGATTTTTCTGATCCTCCAGATCATACAGAAATGCCGCACATCATACTGATCCTGCAGATCATAGAGATCATGCAGACCCACGAAAAAAAATGTACTTATCATGCAGATCGTACATACCCTATCCCGGTGTACAGATCATACAGATGACACAGATTCCACTCAGGTAGATCATACGGATCCTGCAGATTATACACATTCTGCAGAGCAATGACACGTTCCGATAAACATGTTAAGATCATGCAGATCGTACAGACCCTTCGTATCTCCCTCAAGATGTACAGATGAGGCAGATCGGACAGATCCCATCCCGGTCGAAAGGTATTGATTGTACAGATGACACAGATTCTACTCAGGTACACTTCTATGAAAATTGTAACCACACAGATCTCCTTCAGGCTAAATATGTGCATGTCATTGAGATCAACCAGATCCCACCTGGCACACAAGTGCAAATGATACGGAACGCAAACTAGTTGGAGTGTGTAGACAAATGATCCTTCAGGTCATGCAGATAGATCCTCGACATCATGCACACATGGCCTTCAGATCATCCCACTCGGCACGCCAGTGCAATCATAAAGACCAAGCAGATCTCACCGCGAAAGAAAGAGTGATACATGTACATTATACAAATCCTGCAGATCTTACAGATCATGCAGACCCCATACGAACCAACCCTAGCCGCTAGGGTAGGGTATTGTGGGAGGAGTGCCCCAACTTGAACGCAAGAAGTTGCACTGCACGGGTGATGTACACCCATGCATTTTGCGTTAGTTGTTGACGTGATGAGACCAAATAAGAGAGGACCGTCGATAAGACCTCGCCTGTACTGTTTGTCGCTATCCTATCACCAAGCCCCAAAGGCGTTAAGAAAACACCGAAGCACTTTTTCCTTGCCAAACCCGAAAAATGATAACGTTTCAAAAACGTTGTCAGAAAATTGAAGGGATCAAAGGGAAATACTCGCACTCCATAAACGTAAACCGTCTGAAGAATTAAGGGGATGGTGGAAACCAAAGCCGGCTGGCGTCCCTAAAATCAACACTACACAGCATCCGCCACCATCGGTCGACCCGGAGATGACTCAGAGATAGTTCGATGGTCATGCTCAAGGGCAGGCGACGGCTCCTCCTATCGAAAGGCTCTTGTGAGGGTGTTTGCACCATGTTTTCGCTTGTCCCCTGCTCCCCTAGCAGGTTGTCCGGTTCAGACTAGATTTCTGTTCGGGCAGCTGGTCCAGAGCAGTGAGTGACGTTTGCGGGCGTGGTGGACAAAGGCGGTCAGCTATATTTTTCTGTGAAGAGTGTTTGGTCGGCCCTGCGGTGGTTTGTGGTCATTGCGTGATGCGCCTTGGAAACGCCGACACCCGGAGACCTTGGAGAGGCACCCTCTTGTGTGTCGAGGCCCCGCTCGAGCCAATAGTCTTGGAAGACACCTACCACCTTTTATCTAGAGATCCCCCATGAGTGTCGAATCCCCTTCAGGATGTTTTCGAGCCTGTTGAAGATCCCCAATTCACGTACCCCGATGTTCAATCTCGCCCCAACATGTCGCCGAGGTCCGCATAGTTGTCCGGATATGATCCCAATCCGTCTCTGAATGGAATCGGGCGATTTCCGCGTTGTTTCCGACGGCAACCCCAGCCCCCCTGTCCCTGTCGAGATACGCGGTTGTGAAAGTGAAACAATGCATAATTTAGAAATGTGGCCTGGTCAACTATGCAGTGCCAGTAAGTACTACTGCCGACACAGGGGGAGAAATAAAGAACGAATGGGGAGAGTGAGAAAAGAGCAAAGGTATAGATAGTTGAAAGCGAATAGTCCGAGCATGAGGCAAACTTGATAGGCAAGAAGGAAACGAAGGTACGCCGAAACCAAATTCAGTATTTATTCCGCGCTCTCATCATTGTATACGCCTGACACCCAGCAACTGACTGCCCCTGAAACATTACCTGAAGCGTACTAATTGTTTAGAGCCCTGATCGCGTACGTACAAACAGTCTTGTCTTCATCAGGGCAACCTCCCGCGAGACCCGCCCATCTGCAGGAGGGGTTCAGAACCAGATGGACTGGGTGCGGAAGTAGCCTATACGTGAATCGTACTGGATGGAGCCTCCAGGTCCCAGCCTTAGCATGGTTGCTCTTTGTTGGTTTCGTGATGAAAAAAGTCGTAGTTGTGGCAACAAGTACTTCAAAATACGGACGCAGTAGTATTAATTATAGTGGTAGCAAGCTGTTCCGTCGTGTAATCGTGGGGCACCCCAGCAAGCCAGTGCATCCCTTTACTCTATGCTCAACCTGGGACATGTTATAATTGCCAGTCCGGTCGACTACTGTCCCTACGCGGTCGTGAAGGTGAGAAGGTCTATCACCAGAACGCCGTCGGTAGATTTGGAGCGGTTGCGCAAGCTGTTTTAGCTTGACGGTTTTCCGTAAATTGTTGTTGTTTTTCTCGCATGAGCTCATCCTCATCATCGAATCCGTGGTCACGGGGCAGACTCGATAATTCTGGAGTGGAAGGATACCTCGGGAGAAACCAAACGATAAGATACGTGTTGTAGCTTAACCAAGTCGTGCACCTTACACAAGAAACCTCATGTGAAATCAGTCTACAACGTTTAGACATACGTACAAGACACATACGTTTACTGTTGTAGTTACAACCGAAAACGAGGAGACCGTATACCCGTAATAAAAATACCGAATGAAGCGAAGGAGAGTGGGAAAAGAAAATAGCCAAGAGAAACAACTACACACAAATGTCGCAGATGAGGGGTGGTAAATAAATACTTGAACGCGGGTAAGCAAGTGAAATCTCGTTACATTGATACGCAAAGAAGCGCACCAAAAACAGAAGTAATAACATTTAATGTCAACAGCAATTGCAACCAAGTTCATCACGAACTTGGACGGAATATATCCCCAAAGGAGCACGAGAAGAACACGTGAAAGGAGTTTCGTGTCGAACATGCCAGCATCCAGAGACAGAACCCCGGAGGGAAGAAGAGCGGAGAAAAACTAGAAAAAACCAATCGACATGAACAAGGCCGTTTGAATCTTGAAAAAATATTAGAACTAGAGACGTCTTTAATCGTTTTTTCAATCTGATGGTGGAGTCATAGGAAACTAGCCACACGACCTGCTATGATATGTCGTTCCCACTGGTTTCGCCGACGGATGAATGAGGTTTCAATATTGCTGACGTGCCCCCGCGAGGAGGAACAAACTCACAAAGCAAAGCAAGAAGAAACCAACGGAAACATTGCCGATCGGGGCAGTGGTAGCGTAGATTCCGCTAACTACCTCAAAAGTAACTTTGAAACCATTTCCATTTTGCTTCCCTTGACAGCGGTACCAGCACGGATGCGCTCCCAACCACAATGCCCGTTCCCTATCCCGTTTTCACCGATTTAGACGGCGTCTGCTTTCGTATATAGGCCGCCCCGCCGTAAAACAGTCCATCACTTTCGACGACCTCCCCGGTATCACTTGCCACCGTACTGAGCCGCCGCAGGCCACAACACGTCGTCTACCCGGAACAATAAGGAGCTTCGTGGAACTTTTGACAGCTCACACGACCTCGAGGTCGTCTGCTAAACGTGGAGCTAGTGAAGTAGTGCCTTTGTGTACGCAGCCGAACCACGCCCCTTTTTTGCCATGCATTTGGCCGCTCTCAAGACGCCGATGGACGTGCGCTGGTGAAGCGTATTTTTGGTTGACGCGTTTAGAGGGAGAAGTTGCACAGGTCGGCACAGCATCTACATGCGGATATTGTTCAAACGCGCACAACCACCTCGGCAGTGCCAGAACCAAACGGAAAAATCACCCCAGCGCCTCCGAGACCGCCGTAACAAAATAACCTGGCGCATGCCCACCACCTCTCAGCTCGTCTGCAGTAGCGCAAATTACTATAACGGGGGGCCATAGGAAATAGGACCAAATATTGTTCATAAAAATATGTAAATATATAGTTTTTTGTGTGTACCGTAGGTCCTACTTACTATGGTCCCCCGTGATAATGTGTGTTGTACTTTAATATTCGTCACATGACACAGACGCCCCTGGAAACATGACAAAAAACAGTACATAACGACAATACGTTGGTGGACGATACCAATTATGCAACACAATACTCGAATTGTGCAGTATTGACCTAAGTGCCTACCTACGTCGTGTACCCGGAAACGCCACGATACCATCCACGTTTCAGGTATACGTCCTTCTTCCACGGTATATTCTATGTTACCTGTACAAAATTGCGTTCTATTAATACCAGTTGTTGGCGAAGCGGGGCTTACGTGTACAGCGGGCAACAAATACCCAATATGTTCGCCACACCAGTGTCATTTTCTTTGTGTGTGTCCATGTTTCATTTGGAGTTGGGGCGGGTGTTGTGGTATAAAACAATAGCTAGGTTGTATGGGGCAGATGCGTTCACAAGCGGTCAACCACCCGTGAAAACTAAACCTCGCGGAGATGTAGGGGGAGATGCGCCACGTGTGACGCGCGTGTGCTCATTTTGCATTGCGTGAGCATTCGTAGTGTAGATGTATGCACATGAATATACACCGGATCGGCGCTTACGGGCTACACATATTGGCAGGTAACCACCACGATCCGACCACTGCGTAGTCGTGCCCTCGAGGTGGCGTTCGGTAGTCAACTATCAACTCGTGTTGGCAACCCGAACGTATTGCCACCTTGGCACACCATTAGCTAGGACTGCGTTTGATGAATCAACCTGCCGTATACGAGCGGTTTCAGAAAGTGTTACGTCAATGGTTTATTTGCCGAACGTCCCATACACGCATCCTTTGCCCCTTTGTCTATCATAGACGGTCCAAAGCTCGTTTTGGCCCCGAAAAAACGCTTCCACACCGCCCCCCTGCATGTCACGTGGTGCTAATGACGTTCCCAACGATCGTCATACCATTTCCCCTCCGATGCGCCCCCGCCCCTTGATTATGCTGCAAGGATTGAGACGCCCTCCCCGACCCTCACCCCCCCTCACGGGCACAACCCTCCAGTGAATACCTTCCCACCCACACAGCACATCACGCTGTCAGATCTAAACTTCGTGTGGGCAGGATAAACTACTTCGGTACGCGTACGAACTCCCTGCCCTTCTTTCTGTTGGTCCCTCAGCTCCCAACCCCCCACCGGGTGATCGTTCCGCCCCGGTGTGTGGTAAATGGGATGTCGTAGCTCTGTCTCTACTGGGCAATATGCTAACGGCAATATGGTCGCGGTGCGTATGGTGTTGAAATTGCGGTACACAACGTTACGCTATCCACCCAGGTGACCACGGACGTGCACCTATTGTTGTGCTTCTGCCGATCTGCTAAGCATGCCCCCCTTACGTACCGTCACCTGTTTTCTCCATGCCCCATTTCTAAATTATCATGAGTTTCCTATCCGTTGCCCCATTATTGTTGCGTTGTTAGCCTTTAGCCTCCCGTGCACCCCACATCCGTGCACCCCCCTACGGTAGCCAAAGGCTGCATATGAGGTGGCTCTCACTTGCCGGCCGTCGCGCTCCCCATTGGCAAGGCTTGGCTTGTAGAACCCCTGCTATCGTCGCTCTCTACTGGTGCAACCGCTGTTGGGATTGTAGCATCTCTTTTACATGGCTGATTTTTCGTGTCCATGATCTCAATACCTTATGTTGTTTCTCGCCCCCCCGCTTTGCTTTGTTAGGCATCATACCGCCCGAGCTGGGGGAGATGAAGGCGTTGGAGGAGATTCGTCTGGAAAATCTTGGCCTTAAAGGTGAGCTTTCTCGTCCTTGATTGCGTTCTGGCATTAGGTAACAAATACACAATGCCCCGCGGCTGTGCGTTGGGTCCATCGTGCTTTCTACGTTTGCACTGTTAACGCCGAGTCTTTGTGGCACCGTTCTTCTATGTGATCCTACTACCAAGGTATATCCTTTTGGTTTATCTTGCGTGGAACAGACGGAAAGTTATCACCCTCTTGTGCTAGGAATATGTAGGTGTCTCTTGTTCCAACAAAGCATTACTGTAGTATCGCTGCGCAAGTAATATCCTGCCTGTATCTTGCATCCAAGCCATATTTCTGTTTGGTGTACCAATGACTGTCGTCGGCATGGCATGTCTTAAGGAGCGTGCAAGCTGGCACGAATACTGAAATACATGTACGTATCTTGGTGAACCACTTCATTTCCACAACGATACCTGATGGAGGGTGAGCGCGGTGTAATGGAGAAGCTCTCGTTCAAGGTATATATCTTGACGCCGTATTTGCGTTGATGCGTTCGACGTTGAAAGAAGAGGATAGCGTCGTCTTCCTTTACCTACTTGGTGAAAAACATTCCACAAAGAGGTAGAGAGCGGGTTCGGACTCTCAAGTACTAGTCATATACGCCGAAATATGCTCGGTACGGTCGCCATTGGCATCTGACGATCGAACGGGTTGTCTTGACGATGATTTCATGGCGTCTCATACCGGCTATCAGTCTCGAGCTCCTAGCGGGCGCCACACCGATCCGACTTGTCACTTTCAAGTGCGAAATGTTTGGCGGTGTAGCGTTCAGCATGCAAAACGGTGTACCAAGTACTGTCGCATATTCATCAGGGACGTCATTACCAGAGATGTTGTATAAGCAGAAACTCCAGTCTCTCGCAACTAGCATGCATGAGGTTCAGGTGCGGCTTGACGGGAAACATTGCCAAACGGTCCACATGCTGGTCCTCTGGGCGCGCCTCCAGCGGCACTGTTTCATTAACCGGGGACGGACTGACAGGTTGAGGCTGGCTGCTCTCTCCAGAAAACTTTCGCGTGTTCCAAGCGATAGACTGTTCGGCTGCGACTACATGTTTTAGGTGTTTTAGGTTTTTCCGATCATTTCCCCTGCCCCGAGACCCAGCTTCAATAGTAAAGCATTCCGGTAGTCAATTTAATAATGGTTTTAATGTCAATTTTTGAGTGATCTGCAATACTGACTCTGCAAACATGCGTTCGTGATTTGCCTTGCTATAGTAGTTGTGGTCTAGAAATGTGTGTAGGTTCCAACGCTGCAGGATGAGTGTTGGTGTTGTCATGTTCCGGCTTACAATATTATCATGGTCGTCGACGAACGTTCGGAAGGCAACAGCGGTGTATTGGTCTATGCCTTGTTCGACTGGAAATGTGCCCCACATATTATTAATTCTCAAATTGAATTTGTGAGTAGATTATAAGTTTTCACGTGGAAGGCGACGGTGATTCAGATGATGTTGGCCGTGGTGATAGATGAGCGTTCGTACCATTTAGCGCAGCGTGTTGCCGCTGAGGCAATCCGACTATGCATGGGAGTGACCAATTATAGAGGGAAATCTGTGGAGGGGGTGAAGAGGCAACACGTAGCGTGCGCTTACCCAGTCTGATGCTGCCCATCGTTTCACTTGTTGTTCTGGAATCGCAAACTACTTGCAGGTGGCATTCCCGCGGAGCTGGCGAAGCTTCCGGCACTGAGGATCCTTCACCTGGCGTACGAACTACTCACTGGGAGGTGAGTGTTTTGCCGTTTTCACGTCCGTCGATCGTGGTTTATGATTTGACTGTAACGTAAGAAGAGGTGACAATTCACTCGAAACACACATCGTACTGACGTAAAGAGTGGGAAATTTTGTTGCATTTGTTTTGTGCACTGGACCACACCCTGTACTGCCTTACGTTAGTCGCGGCCCATCAAGCCGTGAGTAGTGCGCAGGTAAATACATCTTCATCACGTCTTATCAAGCAAGGCAACAACGAAGATCATCACAGGATCAGGTAGTTCCTACTATAGGCTCTTGCCGAGGCAGTACTTCAGTGTACACCACCCCAGTACCTCAGGATGCGCCATCCCCAATATATTTTTGAGGGCCCACCAGTTATCTGTAGGCCATGTAGAAAGTAGTAAACATTGGTGTACGTTTTCTCAGAATATGCCACTTGAAGAAGTACTCGATGTGTATTCCCATTAGCCTACAGCGCTTGGAGCGAAGTTTGCTGTTGTGTATGCTTCCATAGTTGCGGCACGCCATAGACACAGACCAGACCAGCACTGCTGTGCACCGGTAGCAGTATCCCCTCGCGGAATGATATGACAAACGCGCCCGGAGGTAGTCGGTTTGTTCGAGCGGGTGTAAAACTGACTTGTGTGGCTGTACATGCCACGACACCACGCGTAATTCGTGTTTAGTTGTCTCGGCCGCATAGTTTTGAATGCCACCCGCATTATGTACCTGGTGCACGAAGACACGTTCTGCCACATGTTGACGCCTTTTGCGTTTGAGGAGCTGCTTCCGGAACTACAGTACAACAACTCGTCTATTTCTGCGGACCTTTCTCGTTCGAGAGGGTAGTTTAGTTTCGTTACTACGTTCATATCTGGCCGAGAGGGCGAGCCCTAGGTAACCAGGGGGCACGATTTGGTCTTTGCCCTCGCTTTTCGCCGTGTTGGACGTGTCGCTGATGGTGCAGCTGATGCTGCTCTAGCAAGTTCGTGGTGATGAAAACCCTGTATGATCATGCAAGGTTCCCCTGCGGGACGTGCCTCGGGAAGTGGTGCAATACCTGGTAACTATTTAAAAAAACGATACACATGATACAATAGTGCAATGTTATGAAATATATGCTGCATGTGTCATACCACATGTACCGCCCACGAGCCCTTTCGAACTGCACCTGCGCTTTTGTGGACAAAAAACATGCTTGGAAATAGGGTGATACTGCTACCTTAGACTGAATCGCGTCTATGGGTTTGTTTAAATATTTCACCAAACAGTGTGTCATATTTGTCCGTATGTATGTTGATGCATTCTTTTTGTTGTGGCACTCTCGGCGAAGATGGCCTCTCGCGCACAAAACCAAAACCTGCCGACAAAAACGGTTTGAAACTCCACGCTCGACACACGGCACACACACTCGTGACACGCAGAACACAGCGGTACAGTAGTGGGATAATATTTACTGAAGTAGAAAGGGGTGCACACAAGAAGAGGGTGGGACGCACGACCAAACGCAGCAGCCCGTTGGATGGCACTGCAGCTGAAGCTTTGTAGCTGTGGCAGCATGAACGTATGAAATAACGACAGAGACTCCCAGCTCTGCAGATGGCAAGGTTCGATAAGAAGGTAACTGATATTACTTTATACCAAATGGACCTTTTTTTCCGGAATACTTTACATTTCTCGTTTGGCCGCGGGTCTTTTCTCGTGCTTCTTGCTGCGAGGCCCGCAGGGGGGCGGCGTGGACAGTACGGTGCAAGCGTTGGCTCCGGCCGGGCTCCGTGGCACATGCTCTAGGTGGTCAAAGTCACGTGACCCAGCAAGCAACTGAGGGGACGGGGTCCCACTTCCGAAAAGCCATCTAGAGACTTGGAAACCTACCCGGATCTTCGTAATTTTTTGCCGCTTCTGCTGCACACTGCTGCGCAATAGAGCCTGGTATCACCTAAAAATCGGGGGGGGGGGGGTATATGATATCTTTGTATACCCCCCCCAAAAAAGATGACTAAGTCATACAAGTTGATATAATGTTATATATCATGTACCTTGTATATTGTGATATGTCACTTCATATCTGCCCGATGTATCATGCTTTCGTGTGCTATTATCACCTACCAGGTATCTATCTATATATGTTCATCACCGCCGTGTCGCATAGGTACTTACTTGCTCGTGGTTGGGGCCTGTGCCACACTGATGGTAAAGCACTGGCTCGGTACTTGGCGATCTGTGCCGCTACGTACTACCCGGTACACCAAATGCAGGAATGATGATACAACAACCCCTTCTCCGCGAGGATATATTGCATTTAAATGTTGTGTGGTGGCGCTTGACGATGTCGAAGGCGACTGCTGTAGCTGTGGTTCGCTTGTGGCCGCAGGCGATGGCGCGTTCAACTCGCTCATCGCGGATCAAACCCGCACGAAAACAAGACAGCAGCGGGCACAGACCCCTTGTACGTCCCCTTGTGTGTGCGTCACGCTTCGTACTCGTACTCGAACTCGTACTCGAACATACGTACCAGGTATATACTGTATGCTGCACGTACATTCCGCCCAAAATGTACGCCCGAAATATGCAAGATATATCAAGACAGCAAGTGGTCATATTATGTCACATATCGGATGGCCATATCACGTATTTCACCTCATATAGGCCGATATATCATCTTATATCACCTTATATATGCCGATATATCCCTTCATAGCGGACGTATATATCATATACCAAATATCATATCACCTTTCAGTCACTCACATCGTGCTGAAAGCCCCAATATATAGCGATGTAATACGATATGATATATATATATATCGCACGTCCGGCGAAAAAAAAACATGACTAAGCACTATGGAAATATCATATCGTATAGGGGGTATATATAGGGTAGCCCTATACTGATACCAGGCTCTACTGCGCACAATCACGGTATAGCTGCTACTACTGCTACTACTGTTGAGGCTTTTCTTTCTGCTACCCAAAGTATATTTTTGCCGGTGTCACACGGTGGCTTGTCTTGGTGCTCGTGCTGATGACGCTGCTGCTGAGTATAGCTACTGCTGTTGTAGCTGGCGCAGGTTGCTTTCCTTGTGCTGCTACTCTTCGCTTGTTTGTGTCCGTGCGGCTGATGTTTTTATCACATGCTGGCTATTTCGTGTAGCAGTATATTTTGTACCGGGTGTTTATTGCGTTGCGCGTGTATAGGGTTGTCCATCAACTCCTTTTCGACCTTTGTTCGTCTTAATTGTTTTTTTTTTTATCTTCCCGACGAAATATGTGCAATTCATGCAGATGGTGCAGATCCCACCCGATGAAGATGTACAGGTCACACAGACCAAGATCCCACTCGGGTACACACCTGCTAAATAGTGCAGATCCTGCAGGTCATTCAAACCCACCGATAAATATGTGCAGGTCATTTTGATCATCCCGATCAAGATGAACATATCATAAGAGATCACATATATTCCACTGAGGTAAATCATACAGATCCTGCAGATCACAGATATGTACAGATCACACAGATCAAGTTCCCACTCATGTACACACGTGTGAATATCTGCCTCATACGGACCCCATCCCGGCTAAACGTGATGTAAACAATTATGAAGTATCCAGATTTACACATCCTGCAGATGATGCAGAAATCCTGCAAGTTCCCACTGAGATACACACGTGTGAAATATCTACCTCATCATACAGATGCCGACGTACAGATCGCACACATCAACATCCCCTCAGGTACACACACCTGCCAAACATTACAGATCCGGCAGATCATACAATTCCTGCAGGTCATGCGAACCCACCGATAAACATGTGCAGATCATGCAGATCATACAGACCCCATCCCGATCAAGAAGAACAGATCATACAGATCACACAGATTCCACTCAGGTAGATCATACAGATCCTGCAGATCACACATGTGTACATATCATACAGATCCTGCAGATTACACGTAGGTACAGGCGACACAGATCAAGTGCCCACTCAGGTACACACGTGTGAAATATCTACCTCGTACATTCCCGTCCCGGCTAAACATGCTGAAAGCAAGTGTGAAGTATCCAGATTTTACTGATCCTCCAGATCATACAGATCCCGCAAATGGCACAGACCGCATCCCGGTTAAGATGTGCAGATCATACGGATCACACAGATTCCACTCAGGTAGATTATACAGATTCTGCAGATCATACAGATCCCACCGGGTAAAGATGTACAGATCAAACAGACCCTACTCAGATACGCACCTGTGAAGTATCTACCTCATACAGACCCCATCCCGGATAAACATGCTGTAAACAAGTGTGAAGTATCCAGATTTTTCTGATCCTCCAGATCATACAGAAATGCCACACATCATACTGATCCTGCAGATCATAGAGATCATGCAGACCCACGAAAAAAAATGTACTTATCATGCAGATCGTACATACCCTATCCCGGTGTACAGATCATACAGATGACACAGATTCCACTCAGGTAGATCATACGGATCCTGCAGATTATACACATTCTGCAGAGCAATGACACGTTCCGATAAACATGTTAAGATCATGCAGATCGTACAGACCCTTCGTATCTCCCTCAAGATGTACAGATGAGGCAGATCGGACAGATCCCATCCCGGTCGAAAGGTATTGATTGTACAGATGACACAGATTCTACTCAGGTACACTTCTATGAAAATTGTAACCACACAGATCTCCTTCAGGCTAAATATGTGCATGTCATTGAGATCAACCAGATCCCACCTGGCACACAAGTGCAAATGATACGGAACGCAAACTAGTTGGAGTGTGTAGACAAATGATCCTTCAGGTCATGCAGATAGATCCTCGACATCATGCACACATGGCCTTCAGATCATCCCACTCGGCACGCCAGTGCAATCATAAAGACCAAGCAGATCTCACCGCGAAAGAAAGAGTGATACATGTACATTATACAAATCCTGCAGATCTTACAGATCATGCAGACCCCATACGAACCAACCCTAGCCGCTAGGGTAGGGTATTGTGGGAGGAGTGCCCCAACTTGAACGCAAGAAGTTGCACTGCACGGGTGATGTACACCCATGCATTTTGCGTTAGTTGTTGACGTGATGAGACCAAATAAGAGAGGACCGTCGATAAGACCTCGCCTGTACTGTTTGTCGCTATCCTATCACCAAGCCCCAAAGGCGTTAAGAAAACACCGAAGCACTTTTTCCTTGCCAAACCCGAAAAATGATAACGTTTCAAAAACGTTGTCAGAAAATTGAAGGGATCAAAGGGAAATACTCGCACTCCATAAACGTAAACCGTCTGAAGAATTAAGGGGATGGTGGAAACCAAAGCCGGCTGGCGTCCCTAAAATCAACACTACACAGCATCCGCCACCATCGGTCGACCCGGAGATGACTCAGAGGTAGTTCGATGGTCATGCTCAAGGGCAGGCGACGGCTCCTCCTATCGAAAGGCTCTTGTGAGGGTGTTTGCACCATGTTTTCGCTTGTCCCCTGCTCCCCTAGCAGGTTGTCCGGTTCAGACTAGATTTCTGTTCGGGCAGCTGGTACAGAGCAGTGAGTGACGTTTGCGGGCGTGGTGGACAAAGGCGGTCAGCTATATTTTTCTGTGAAGAGTGTTTGGTCGGCCCTGCGGTGGTTTGTGGTCATTGCGTGATGCGCCTTGGAAACGCCGACACCCGGAGACCTTGGAGAGGCACCCTCTTGTGTGTCGAGGCCCCGCTCGAGCCAATAGTCTTGGAAGACACCTACCACCTTTTATCTAGAGATCCCCCATGAGTGTCGAATCCCCTTCAGGATGTTTTCGAGCCTGTTGAAGATCCCCAATTCACGTACCCGGATGCTCAATCTCGCCCCAACATGTCGCCGAGGTCCGCATAGTTGTCCGGATATGATCCCAATCCGTCTCTGAATGGAATCGGGCGATTTCCGCGTTGTTTCCGACGGCAACCCCAGCCCCCCTGTCCCTGTCGAGATACGCGGTTGTGAAAGTGAAACAATGCATAATTTAGAAATGTGGCCTGGTGAACTATGCAGTGCCAGTAAGTACTACTGCCGACACAGGGGGAGAAATAGAGAACGAATGGGGAGAGTGAGAAAAGAGCAAAGGTATAGATAGTTGAAAGCGAATAGTCCGAGCATGAGGCAAACTTGATAGGCAAGAAGGAAACGAAGGTACGCCGAAACCAAATTCAATATTTATTCCGCGCTCATCATTGTATACGCCTGACACCCAGCAACTGACTGCCCCTGAAACATTATCTGATGCGTACTCATTGTTTAGAGCCCTGATCGCGTACGTACAAACAGTCTTGTCTTCATCAGGGCAACCTCCCGCGAGACCCGCCCATCTGCAGGAGGGGTTCAGAACTAGATGGACTGGGTGCGGAAGTAGCCTATACGTGAATCGTACTGGATGGAGCCTCCAGGTCCCAGCCTTAGCATGATTGCTCTTTGTTGGTTTCGTGATGAAAAAAGTCGTAGTTGTGGCAACAAGTACTTCAAAATACAGACGCAGTAGTATTAATTATAGTGGTAGCAAACTGTTCCGTCGTGTAATCGTGGGGCACCCCAGAAAGCCAGTGCATCCCTTTACTCTATGCTCAACCTGGGACATGTTATAATTGCCACAGTCCGGTCGACTATTGTCCCTACGCGGTGAGAAGGTCTATCAGCAGAACGCCGTCGGTAGATTTGAAGCGGTTGCGCAAGCTGTTTTAGCTTGACGGTTTTCCGTAAATTGTTGTTGTTTTTCTCGCATGAGCTCATCCTCATCATCGAATCTGTGGTCACGGGACAGACTCGATAACTCTGGAGTGGAAAGATACCTCGGGAGAAACCAAACGATAAGATACGTGTTGTAGCTTAACCAAGTCGTGCACCTTACACAAGAAACGTCATGTGAAATCAGTCTACAACGTTTAGACATACGTACAAGACACATACGTTTACTGTTGTAGTTACAACCGAAAACGAGGAGACCGTATACCCGTAATAAAAATACCGAATGAAGCAAAGGAGAGTGGGAAAAGAAAATAGCCAAGAGAAACAACTATACACAAATGTCGCAGATGAGGGGTGGTAAATAAATACTTGAACGCGGGTAAGCAAGTGAAATCTCGTTACATTGATACGCAAAGAAGCGCACCAAAAACAGAAGTAATAACATTTACTGTCAACAGCATTTGTAACCAAGTTCATCACGAACTTGGACGGAATATATCCCCAAAGGAGCACGAGAAGAACACGTGAAAGGAGTTTCGTGTCGAACACGCCAGCATCCAGAGACAGAACCCCGGAGGGAAGAAGAGCGGAGAAAAACTAGGAAAAACCAATCGACATGAACAAGGCCGTTTGAATCTTGAAAACATGTTAGAACTAGAGACGTCTTTCGTTTTTCAATCTGATGGTGTAGTCATAGGAAACTAGCCACACGACCTGCTATGATATGTCGTTCCCACTGGTTTCGCCGACGGATGAATGAGGTTTCAATATTGCTGACGTGCCCCCGCGAGGAGGAACAAACTCACAAAGCAAAGCAAGAAGAAACCAACCGAAACATTGCCGATCGGGGCAGTGGTAGCGTAGGTTCCGCTAACTACCTCAAAACTTTGAAACCTTTTCCATTTTGCTTCCCTTGACAGCGGTACCAGCACGGATGCGCTCCCAACCACAATGCCCGTTCCCTATCCCGTTTTCACCGATTTAGACGTCGTCTGCTTCCGTACATAGGCCGCCCCGCCGTAAAACAGTCCATCACTTTTGACGACCTCCCCGGTATCACTTGCCACCGTACTGAGCCGCCGCAGGCCACAACACGTCGTCTACCCGGAACAATAAGGAGCTTCGTGGAGCTTTTGACAGCTCACACGACCTCGAGGTCGTCTGCTAAACGTGGAGCTAGTGAAGTAGTGCCTTTGTGTACGCAGCCGAACCACGCCCCTTTTTTGTCATGCATTTGGCCGCTCTCAAGACGCCGATGGACGTGCGCTGGTGAAGCGTATTTTTGGTTGACGCGTTTAGAGGGAGAAGTTGCACAGGTCGGCACAGCATCTACATGCGGATATTGTTCAAACGCGCACAACCACCTCGGCAGTGCCAGAACCAAACGGAAAAATCACCCCAGCACCTCCGAGACCGCCGTAACAAAATAACCTGGCGCATGCCCACGACCTCTCAGCTCGTCTGCAGTAGCGCAAGTTACTATAACGGGGGGCCATAGGAAATAGGACCAAATATTGTTGGTAAAAATATGTAAATATATAGTAAACTACTTACTATGGTCCCCCGTGATAATGTGTGTTGTACTTTAATATTCGTCACATGACACAGACGCCCCTGGAAACATGACGAAAAACAGTACATAACGACAATACGTTGGTGGACGATACCAATTATGCAACACAATACTCGAATTGTGCAGTATTGACCTAAGTGCCTACCTACGTCGTGTACCCGGAAAACGCCACGATAACGTCCACGTTTCAGGTATACGTTCTTCTTCCACGGTACATTCAATGTTACCTGTACAAAATTGCGTTCTATTAATACCAGTTGTTGGCGAAGCGGGGATTACGTGTACAGCGGGCAACAAATACCCAATATGTTCGCCACACCAGTGTCATTTTCTTTGTGTGTGTCCATGTTTCATTTGGAATGGTTGCGGGTGTTGGGGTTGAAAATAATAGCTAGGGTTATATGGGGCAGATGCGTTCACAAGCGGTCAACCACCCGTGAACATTAAACAGCGCGGAGATGTAGGGGGAGATGCGCCACGTGTGACGCGCGTGTGCTCATCTTACATTGCGTGAGCATTCGTGGTGTAGATGTATGCACATGAATATACACCGGATCGTCGCTTACGGGCTACACATATTGGCAGGTAACCACCACGATCCGACCACTGCGTAGTCGTGCCCTCGAGGTGGCGTTTGGTAATGAACGATCAGCTCGTGTTGGCAACCCGAACGTATTGCCACCTTGGCACACCATTAGCTAGGACTGCGTTTGATGAATCAACCTGCCGTATACGAGCGGTTTCAGGAAGGGTTACGTCAATGGTTTATTTGCCGAACGTCCCATACACGCATCCTTTGCCCCTTTGTCCATCATAGACGGTCCAAAGCTCGTTTTGGCCCCGAAAAAAACGCTTCCACACCGCCCCCCTGCATGCCACGTGGTGCTAATGACGTTCCCAACGATCGTCATACCATTTCCCCTCCGATGCGCCCCCGCCCCTTGATTATGCTGCAAGGATTGAGACGCCCTCCCGACCCTCACCCCCCCTCACGGGAACAACCCTGTGAATACCTTCCCACCCACACAGCACATCACGCTGTCAGATCTCAACTTCGTGTGGGCAGGATAAACTACTTCGGTACGCATACGAACCCGCTGCCCTTCTTTCTGTTGGTCCCTCAGCTCCCAACCCCCCACCGGGTGATCGTTCCGCCCCGGTGTGTGGTAAATGGGATGTCGTAGCTCTGTCTCTACTGGGCAATATGCTGACGGCAATATGGTCGCGGTGCGTATGGTGTTGAAATTGCGGTACACAAAGTTACGCTATCCACCCAGGTGACCACGGACGTGCACCTATTGTTGTGCTTCTGCCGATCTGCTAAGCATGCCCCCCTTACGTACCGTCACCTGTTTTCTCCATGCCCCATTTCTAAATTATCATGAGTGTCCTATCCGTTGCCCCATTATTGTTGCGTTGTTAGCCTTTAGCCTCCCGTGCACCCCACATCCGTGCACCCTCCTACGGTAGCCAAAGGCTGCGTATGAGGTGGCTCTCAATTGCCGGCCGTCGCGCTCCCCATTGGCAAGGCTTGGCTTGTAGAAACCCCTGCTATCGTCGCTCTCTACTGGTGCAACCGCTGTTGGGATTGTAGCATCTCTTTTACATGGCTGATTTTTCGTGTGCATGATCTCAATACCTTATGTTGTTTGTCGCCCCCCCCGCTCTGCTTTGTTAGGCATCATACCGCCCGAGCTGGGGGAGATGAAGGCGTTGGAGGAGATTCGTCTGGCAGTTCTTGGCCTTAAAGGTGAGCTTTCTCGTTCTTGATTGCGTTCTGGCATTAGGTAACAAATGCCCGATGCCCCGCGGCTGTGCGTTTGGTCCATCGTGCTTTCTACGTTTGCACTGTTAACACCGAGTCTTTGTGGCACCCGTTCTTCTATGTGATCCTACTACCAAGGTATATCCTTTTGGTTTATCTTGCGTGGAACAGACGGAAAGTTATCACCCTCTTGTGCTAGGAATATGTAGGTGTCTCTTGTTCCAACAGAGCATTACAGTAGTATCGCTGCGCAAGTAATATCCTGCCTGTATCTTGCATCCAAGCCATATTTCTGTTTGGTGTACCAATGACTGTCGTCGGCATGGCATGTCTTAAGGAGCGTGCAAGCTGGCACGAATATAGAAATATATGTACGTATCTTGGTGAACCACTTCATTTCCACAACGATACCTGATGGAGGGTGAGCGCGGTGTAATGGAGAAGCTCTCGTTCAAGGTATGTATCTTGACGCCGTATTTGCGTTGATGCGTTCGACGTTAAAAGAAGAGGATAGCGTCGTCTTCCTTTACCTACTTGGTGAAAAAACATTCCACAAAGAGGTAGAGATCGGGTTCGGACTCAAGGAATTCTCATATACGCCGAAATATGCTCGGTACGGTCGCCATTGGCATCTGACGATCGAACGGGTTGTCTTGACGATGATTTCATGGCGTCTCATACCGGCTATCAGTCTCGAGCTCCTAGCGGGTGCCACACCGATCCGACTTGTCACTTTCAAGTGCGAAATGTTTGGCGGTGTAGCGTTCAGCCTGCAAAACGGTGTACCAAGTACTGTCGCATATTCATCAGGGACGTCATTACCAGAGATGTTGTATAAGCAGAAACTCCAGTCTCTCGCAACTAGCATGCATGAGGTTCAGGTGCGGCTTGACGGGAAACATTGCCAAACGGTCCACATGCTGGTCCTCTGGGCGCGCCTCCAGCGGCACTGTTTCATTAACCGGGGACGGACTGACAGGTTGAGGCTGGCTGCTCTCTCCAGAAAACTTTCGCGTGTTCCAAGCGATAGACTGTTCGGCTGCGACTACATGGTTTTAGGTTTTTCCGATCGTTTCCCCTGCCCCGAGACCCAGCTTCAATAGTAAAGCATTCCGGTAGTCAATTTAATAATGGTTTTAATGTCAATTTTTGAGTGATCTGCAATACTGACTCTGCAAACATGCGTTCGTGATTTGCCTTGCTATAGTAGTTGTGGTCTAGAAATGTGTGTAGGTTCCAACGCTGCAGGATGAGTGTTGGTGTTGTCATGTTCCGGACTACAATATTAATGGTCGTCGACGAAACGTTCGGAAGGCAACAGCAGTGTATTGGTCTATGCTTTGTTGGACTGGAAATGTGCCCCACATATTATTAATTCTCAAATTGAATTTGTGAGTAGATTATAAGTTTTCACGTGGAAGGCGACGGTGATTCAGATGATGTTGGCCGTGGTTGATAGATGAGCGTTCGTACCATCTAGCGCAGCGTGTTGCCGCTGAGGCAATCCGACTATGCATGGGAGTGACCACTTATAGAGGGAAATCTGTGGAGGGGGTGAAGAGGCAA
>JASSKH010000213.1:0-44805 GCA_031763025.1 Macrocystis pyrifera
CGCGCACACCATCAAACGAGTTTGAAGAGCAAGATCATCCGGCGGAATCCACAAGACGTCACGCACCCCAACACGCACACGAAACAAACCATCATCGGCCAAGGTAGCTTGACCGAAGGTTGTCGAAAATTCATGAACACCAACGCCGATACGAGCGACAGACCTTTGTTGCGAGGCACGAATCACATCCAATGCGGGAAGCGAATCGTCAGCATTACATGGGCTGTGCACGGCAACCGAACGAACAGGCACCGTAGGAACTTTGACCCAACGAGACAACAGATCCCCCCAACAGTTTTCGATCGCCAGGGATGTGTTCGATTGCATAGCGGTATTGTCCTAAAACACCCTTCCAATTCTCTAGGCGTTGTGCCATGGTCTTTGTGACCGTCGTGACACACTTCTCCGGATTGAAAATGTACTGCAAGTTTCGATGATCAGTAAAGATATGAACACCACCCCAAAGCAGGTATTCGAGCCTCCGGAACGTATTAACGATCGCAAAAACCTTCTTTGTCGACAGTCGCCCAGCGCAACTGCGAACCTGTGAACGAACCACTCAGAAATCCGAGAGGCTCGTGAGACATGCTTTCCAACGCCAATCCACTGCGAAATTCGTGTTCAGGCACTTGGGTGAGAAAACTACCCCAATGGAAATCAGAAGCGTCAGGAAAACATCAAAACAACGCACCCGGACGAGGATGATGAAGCGGCACTGCTTGCGCCACCAAACCCCGTGCGGAATTCCACGCCCGCACCCGATCCTCCGTCCACGCGGTATCCTTGATGACACGATTGCGCGCCACTCGCTTAGTCCGACGTGTAGCCCCAACAAGGAGCTCCTCCAAAAAATCACGTAACGGTGCTACCGTTTCCGCTAAACGTGGTAACGATGTACGCAACCAGTTGACAGCCTGCAAGAATTGCATTAGTTCTCCAGCGTTTTCGGGACGACGCATTTCACTTAAACCTTGCACTCGAGCGGGGTCATGGGACACGACACCATTGGTTAATACACCTTAACCCACACCAGACCAGTTCACGAGAGAAGAAGGTACACTTGTGGGCGGCGACAAACAGTCCAACATTCTCCAGGCGTTTCAAGAATGTCATCAAGCAGCTGCAGAAGAGCTTCTTCGGTGTCTGCGAAAAAGAAAACGTCATCGACCCAAACTTTGCAATCCAAACACGCAACACTTCAGTCATGACACCTTGGAAATAAGAAGTCGCATTCAAAACACCTTGGGGGAACACGGGTAGGCGTGAACAAACCGTCGCTTGTCGCCATGGTGAAGACGTCTTGCGCCTCCGGAGCCAAAGGCATCTGCCAGTACCCTTGAAGTAGGTCCAGCTTGCCGAAGAAACGCGCCCCCAGCAGATCTCCCATGTCTTCATGGTTGGGCATGACGCCCGGGGACTTCTCCACCTTGCGTTCACCGCCGAGTAGTCGCTCACCCAAACGGAAAGAGTCCTTCTGGGCACCGCCATCGCCGGACTCGCCCACACCGCCTGGATGTTGTGGTAGACAAAGCCAAAAAACACCAAAGCAGCAATGCACTTCGAGAGCCAGTCCCTTTTTGTCGGTTCGTACCGACGTGGCGTTGCCCTTGACAGGCTTCGCCTGTTGCTTCAGCTGCACTCGCATCGGCTCCACTTGCGCTGGCGGATCACCACACAGCGCACGGCGAAAAGCACCCACGCGACGAGCCAAAATTTCGCGCAAACGGGTTGCTCCGCCGACGCTTAATCCACTCTGCTCTGCCTGCTGCACGCTGTCCTCCAACGCCCGTTCTCGGGCCGTCCGCTCCTCCTCCGGATCCATGAACATGTCTGGCCCCCGGTCGACCAAATGTTCCACCGCCTTGTCCTCCGGAGCATCCACCGTTAGCCTCGGTCTGAAAAGCACGCACGGAAACCGTCACTCTGCGCGCCGCAAGGTAACTCGGAGTCTCCACACCGGTCGATACGGCACTGCGCGAGGGCGAAGCTTCTCCAGAGCTTCACGGTAGACGTCGATGCCAAGAGCTTTCATGGTAGCCATGCCAAAACAGAACGACGTTATCTGTACCAGGCATGACCGCGAAAGTGATGGGCTCCAATTTCACCGCTCCCCACGGCGTCCGTACACTCACGGCAATCGGCACCGTTTTGTGCGTGACCATCACTGAAACACCCGTAGCGGTTTTCGCCTGCTGCGGGCCATTTTCGAACGGAATTTTGCAGATCGGCGCCGCCGAAATGCGAAAGACAGCTGCTGAAGTAAGCCGACACCGATGGTACGTGAGCGCCGACACCCGAATCAAGGATCACACGCGCCATCAGCGAACCAACCGACCCTGGCAAAGAGAGATCAGCGCGTAAACACTCAGCGCTGCGATCGACAGGCACTTCACCTGCCGTTGAACTCTGGTCGGTACCAAGAGTCACCTGACGCCATGGCTGCCCTCCTACAGCCGGCGCCGAAGAAATAGAATCGGCGGTCCACCCCGACCAAGACGTCGAATATACAGACGGTTCCGGCGCTACCGCCCCTGCAGCAGCACCAGACACTGACTCCGCCCGCTCGGTGGATGGCGAAGTTCTCGCTCCAGCAGCACCCACCGATGTTCCAGCTCCTCCAACGTATACAGCTCGGCCGGCAACAGACGAACCAGATCCCGACCAGCGGCTCCTGCCGCTGGCGCACCAGAAGTTTTGAAGAAGCAACAGCAGAAGTTCCACCGCCCGCTGTCAATTGATTGCCACCACGGCCACCGCGCCCGCGTCCATGGTTGAATCTGCCCCCGGTCGCCATTGCGGCCCCCGCGATACCCTGACGACCCGCGCCCACCACTGCTGGGAGCTGTGCCGCCACCGCGAGCTTTTGGGCAATCAGAAACATAATGGTTGGGATCACCACACTCGAAACAGACGCGAACAAACGACTTTTTCGCGGACTGCTGCTGTTTCGGTTTCTGCTGCTGTTGGCGTCGCGGTTCAGCTGCCCCTGCAGCATCTTTCCGACCATACGCCTCGATGAATTTCCACTGTTCTGCAGCAGAAAAAAATTTGGTCCATGACCAATGCCGGGTCCTTCTTCCACCTGCAGCGTACGTTTAGCTGACCTTTTACGTACTTTTTGAACTCGGACGGCCATAAGCCATCCACCAACGCCATGCTCACAAATTCCGCCGGTCCGGGCAACCACGAACGGTCCTGCGCGCGGTACATGGCATGCACCGCGTGATTCTCCGCAAAATACTTTTCCATAGCGGAGTTTACCATCATCGCGCGGTCTTTGACGGATGTTTCACCGCCCTGCTTTTCATCGCGCCTCATTGAGAGAACGCGACGCAAGTCCGCTGCCGCCCGCGAGGTGTCAAATCTGTTGCTGGTGGTTGTGTAACCAGCGTGCTGCCTAACAGCGTCCAACAACTCCGAGGCGGTCATCGTAGTCTGATGCTTGTAAAATCCCTCAAAACACCGATGAATGTAATTGGGGATAAGCTGGCCCATGCTCACTCTGGAGTGCTGAACCACCCCCTGAGCGTTGGCGAGCTGCAGCCGTTCCTCATAATCGAGGTACGCTGCGTAAAAAACACGAGAGGCCTGCTCGGTCCACACCTCTCCGTATTTCGGTGGAGTCAGAGACTCCCCTACCACCAGCGGCGTGCTTGCCGTGTGCGCCATAATCCACAGCAGTCCACCTGGACTCTACTGTAATAACGGGAGAAACTGCCGCCTGACCTGTGCGTCCTCCAGCTCCCGGAGCGTCCTCCCCTGCTGTGCGCTTCAAGCCGTTTCGATCCGTCCAACGGGCCAACTGCCTTCCCAGCTGTGACCCAATACTCCGCAGCCGAAAACTCCTCCAACAGAAGTTCCGCGAATATCTAGATATTATGGCCTCTGCCAGATGATATCAGCAAGAGGGCTTCCAGCGAGGGACTCCACCAGTCTCGCTGGCCTCGCACTCAGTAAGTCTTGTTCTTAGAGCTTGTATTATCACGGAGTGATCCTCATCGGACCACGAGCCAGGTGGCTAGGGACATCACACAGGATCCCCGGCCACTGCTCCACTCACACATGCGATTACACTGAAACCTCCACGGCTTGGTATCTTTTGGCTACACAGGGCATAAAAGAAAAATGAACAACTCACTGACAGGGCATAAAAAAAAGCTATCCTATGTTTACCACTCATTTGTTGGGGCACAGGCACCACCCTTCTGCAGAGGTTTCCAACGTTGGTGTCTCCTTCCCCCTTGACCTCCTCCGCCGCGGATTCTACGGCGGCACGAGTGCAGGATGAAGATAGTTTATTTGAGGATATTAACATAAGTACAGTAGTACAGTATTACCAAGCATCAATGGAATTCAGCCTGTTGCATTATTCGACGTAAGTCATCGACACCGTCAATTACAGCGCTTCCCAACAAAATATGCGCTTGCCACTCACTCCTGGCGGATCCACCCATTGAAGCCTTTTTGCCCGTCTCCAGCGCCGGAACATGCTCCCGTGACGTGGCCTTGGTTCCACCGGCGTCGGAGGATTCTTCTGAGGCGGGGGTCGGAAATGAGGATGTGTCTTTGAGTTCAGGATTGGGGAAAGTCTGCTGTGGAAAAAAGGGTGTGCCTTTTAATTCAGGATTGGGAAAGTCTGCTGTGTACTGGCTACGTTTTGCGTCCCAAAAAACAGCTGATGTACTAGCTGTGCAATGAGACTGACGCACAATGCATGTATTTTTTGCAAAGTGATCGCCCCAGCCACTCATTGCACTGCAGGCGTTTCATGTCCTGCAAAAGATCGCGTTTATTTATGAATCCCGCCGCCGAAAAACCAAGCGACAGCGGCACGCACCGTGTTCGGGTTTGCACGACCCAAGTTCGGGGTACATACACTACGCATTTGACCCTCGGCGTGTATGTGGTGCTCGCCGCGCGGTGGCACTACAGCAGGACATGTTACGAGCGCTGATGTCAACCACGATGCAACTGGTGTATTATAATACCCAGCGGTCTTAAAATACCAGTAAGCGTAGACCTGACCTCTGCTGCTAATTTCGAACTACACAACGACTTGTCAAGTACACCGTCCGAGATATCAAGCGAACCACGGCAACACCGCGCGCCGTGCACACAGCCACAACAACCTCCAGGCCTATGACAAAATACAGAACGAGACAGACGTTTGACAGACGTTTTCGCGCGCAACTGTAGAGGACACGCACGTCGTGGGCCTTACCTGCGCATGCTGCGCATGCTTCCGAAAGGCACATGGGACGGAATAGATGGGGGCATTTCCCCGTCGTGGCGATCATGTCGTCGCCAGATGTCCCTCGGGAGAGCACTTGGAACCCGCGGCGCACACACCAGTCGAGGTCACCGATGACGCGGCTAGGCAGGATCCGCTGGGGCCACAGAAAAAAATCGAATCCCGGTCTTCTCCGAGTGCGTTCTCATTCTGGAAGCAAAGATTGTGAACCATACGTCGGCACACCTGACAGTGATGCTTCCCCCCTGCAAGATCTGGGTAGGCGCAGTTGCTTTCTATTGCGCATCGCACCATGGTGTTCAAAAAGCAAAAACGTAACACCACCCACGCGGCCGCGACCTGCTGTCGCACTCTGTCTTCGAGGGCGCTATGTGTGGGGCGTCCAATCCCCTTGTGTGCGTAGACACTGATGACGTTGCTCGACGCCGTGTTATGTGAGGATGTTCGGGGGGGTCTTGCACGGTTGGAATGTTCAGACGCACTGCAGTAGTCCAGAGGGGAATTCAAAATTGAATTTGTACGCGGTGGGTTTTGTATAGCTTCACTTCGTGGTCGCTGCCGGTGTGAGTGTACTTTTTTAGCACAACCAGTGGGTGGAAAAGAAACAGCAGCAGTAGAATAGAAGGCTGCAGGTACGAATGCACGTGGTCGGTGGCGTGTCAGAGATCGGAGGCTTTGCAGCGGCGCGCTTTGTCGGCGAGGACGCCGGCTGAGGTCCGCGTACCGCTCTAAACTGTGGCGGGCTGCGCTGCAACCGAGGAGAGCTGGCTGCTTGTGGTGCTTTACAGAGTGAGACTTGGCGTATCACAAAACAGTAGTAGATTGCGCCGCGTCAAATAGGCTCGGGCAGCAGTTGCTGGTAACATTTTACGGCTGGAGACGTCTACGACCCGAGCCACGGACATCTAGAGACGCAGAGACATCGTCCGTGGAGGAGTTGCGTGTGGAAGCGGGCTGTAGGTGTGTCCGTGTGTCCGTGTAGCCTTCCAGTTTGACGGTGCTGCATCATCAAGACTCTGTAAGTTTGCTGATGCAATTGCGTGATTGGGTCCTCTTTCTTGGAGCAAGTGATTTAGCAAGTATTTCGAATGTTCTTGCTCCGTTTGACGTTTTTTTTTTTTTTTACCCCCAAGTGTGTTCAGTCCCTGGCTCGCCTCACGGCGCAGTGCGTTATCTCCGCCTTGCAGAGACCAAGAGGTGCCGTCTGTCGAGTGCTTGGGTGCAGATCCGGCCGTGTAGGGGGCCGGCGGGAGCCGTTGGGCGGCGCCAAGTCCCTCGATATCTCCGTGTCCCAATGTGATACTGCTGTGCCGCGCTCAGTAGACTTTTTTATATAAGATTTTACTATGAGAGATCAGGTGGCACATCCGAGTCATTCCTATACTTTATTCAAGTCAATTATCAGTATTTCCCCCCCCCGCCACAGCAAAAAAAACGGAAAAAAAGAACTTAACGAAGGTAGCCTATAGGTTCATCACGGGCTGTAGGAAGTTCATCATGAGTTTCTCTTTCTACTCCGGGCCACAGCTATTATTCGAGTGGCGTTTCAAGATACTGACGTTCACGCCACATCGACTTACTGGCACTAGCCAGGGTAAATATTTGATTCCGAGTTAAGAAAGTGAAGATACTGACGTTTACGCCACATCGACTTGCTGGCACTAGCCAAGGTAGATATTTGATTCCGAGTTATGTAAGTGTTTGAAGGTACTGACGTTTACGCCACCCCCCCAGCACGGAGACTGTCGACTCGTGCGACTTTTTCATGCTAAAATCGATCATGCGTCTTAAAACGGCATTCGTCCAGAACGACTTCCAAATCCTACCCCTCGTATAACGGTTTTTGTCCAAGTAGTTGCAGCAAGGTGGAGACAAACACCCCCCCCAGAACGGAAAACTGCCTACCGCCTACTGGCATTCCAATCACACTCTATCGATTCGTTCCTTCAACACCCGGCTTCTTTACTTGGAGCGAAAATAGTATCCTGTTAGGTTGCGCAGAGCATACCAAAGCTCGTCATGTTCCATCTCGGTTTAGGGTCTCACAAATGTGTACCTGTGCGTGGTGTGGCAACTTCCACATGCATTCGTCCCCTCCTACATGTGAGTATTCAAACGTTTTGATACCTGGAATACGCATTCTCATGTACCTCCTGTGCGCCTGACCTCGAGTATCTGCATATTAACTGAATCTGTGTAACAATCCCAAAGGCCAGGTATTGTCACGAAAAAGTAGAGCAAACACTGATGGTCTGTATCCCACTGGTATATATTGGGTTAAGGAGCCCGGTCGGTCGTCATAGATGCTTGGGCGTATCCAGTTATACCCTTCTCGTAGCAGGGGTTCTGTGTCGACTTTACTCTTATTCGACTGCCGCTACTGTTAATGCGTCATCGTTGCGATCAAAGATAGTCACCTGGAGAGCAGCAGTATGATCTCAACATGTTCTCGGCATTCGGTGCCATGCAATTTAGTGTCTCTTCAAGCCCTCCTGTCTCATCAGGCGGATCATCCGCTACTCGGATATGGACAAATAAAACAGGGATGCGTGGTACGCTCAACACCTACACGCTCGCGTTCGCAAACTCGCGCGCCGTTAGCGTTTTGTTTTTGACATTCAGGGAACCTCTCTCGTTTGGGCATTCGGCAGGTGGCCTTTAGAACTGCCCTTACATTGCGCGGACGAAACACTTCGAATTAGGGTCAAACTTAGATACATGTGCAGCAACAGTAGTGCAGTACTCGAAAGACTACTGTAAGATGCCCAGTCAACATTGGGACCGTGTCAGATACATACGTAAACCAGCGTCCGAGTCGAATGACTTTCTGTTCACCGCGCTAGTGAGTAAGGCGGTGAATGAGTACATGTGTCCCTGGGGATGGTTTTTTACTATCGGAGAAGGCCAGGGTTTCTCTGCTCGGTTTGGTTTGAATAGTGTATGTCGAATCCACCGCTTATTAGGATGCATGCATTTAATCTGGGAGAGCAGTCACAATTCCTGCAGGCAAAGCACTCATGACAGGAGGCGACGCTCCGGGACCCTTTCGGCACGATGTCCAAAGTTCTTGCTCGCTACATGCTCTTTGCTGGGTGTACATGTAATAGCATGGACACGTTCGTTCATGGTGTTACTCATTTGCAATTGATGCGGGATGTACATACCATATCGGACAGGTCGTTCATACCGTTTCTCTCACCTACCGGTTCGGCACTATCTCGTACGTGTTTGTTTTCTCCAGTCGCGTTGCATTTTAGTTTTTTACAGCCCATTTTGTGACCACGGGCGGGATTTCAGGAGTTTGAGCTATTGTTATAGTGTGGGAACGTCACACGAAATGCGCACTGCAACAGTATGTATTTGACCACCCCCACACTCGGAGTTACATCGTTTACCTGCCGGCCAGAGTCGTTCTCGGACAAAACCCAATCTTCAGATGATACTTACGCAAGGTATGGACCTAACAAACAGGTAGGTAGTGGCAGTGTATTCTTTAAACAAACCGATCTTTGAAACCCCTCGACGCCCACCGACCATGCAGTGTTTCTTCGTACTCGTTTGCTGATTTTTTCATACCTTTTATTTTTTTTTTCGCACGTCTATTATGTACGATACAGATATATCGTTGGTTTCGATCCCATTTGTTATCTTCGCCCTTTTTTCCCTATCCCTCATACGTATAGACATCCGGTGTCACAGAGCAAGCTCTTTATTCCCTTCCCCGCTGTAGTCTGTGCCTTGGATTTTTATTGCGAAAAAAGACTTCAGTCCTTCACTGCGCCTACCCTCGTTAGGCGATCTCAGCAGTTGATTCCTAAATCCCCGCCTCATCCATCATGACATTCGAGCTACATGGTTCAACGCTAAAATCAGAAGCGATACACTAGACCACGCGGGCCTTTAGATGAATGGAAGAGGTCAACCATGATCAAAACTAATGAAAACCTTTCAGGGCACGGCCCAGATCGGGTATAAGTAGGTTAAGAAGATTGAAGGTCGAACCCTAGTAAATCTAATCTTTGTGTTTCTGTGCGGACATTATTTTCTTGTAATCTACAGCAGACGATAATGCTTCAATCAAATCTTCGGCCATAGACTGAGAAGTACAATATTAATAATAATAGTATCGCACGAACCTCATGCACAGCAGTACTTATCTCATTGCTCACTCCCCCGCCGTAGTGGACAGACTTATACGGGGGTATCTGCCAAGAGTAAACTGAGGCTGTGTGATGCCGCTCGTTATGCTGAAGATACTGTACATAATAGAATACGAATGAAGATAAACATACTTCGCAGTCAGCATGAACAATGTGCCATCGTACGGATGTAGAAACCCTTTTAGACTACTACTGGATGTATAATGTATGGAGACCCCACGGATATGAGTCGTAGGAGTACCTAACTCCCCTATGTGTGTGCCATACCGTTCTATATTATTATTTGCAGACAAAGCAATAAGTATAGCAAAAAAAGGAGGGAAATGCCAGCGTACCGGTGAATACCGGGTAAAGCAAGTGAATTGCCAACGTACTTGGTACGAGAATACAGTAGTAACGGGTACGTAGAACAAGTGAAATGCCAACGTACCGGGTACGAGAAGACCACAACACCAGCTATGTTGTGAACATATGAGTTATTGTATAATTCTCAGTTTCAACGTAGCTTTCATACAGCGCTTTCAGCCAAATAAAAACCTGGTTGCTATAGTGGACAGCCGTCCGGCTTCACTGCAGTACTGCATGCCGGGAGTCAGCGGTGTTGATACTTTGCTGCGGCAGTAAGGGACACTTTTTTAGGGCCCAAGGATCGAGGGAGATCTTGCCGTACGAGCTATAGTTTCATGAACAGTTATTGTATTAATAGTAGTATGAATACCATATACCAGGTAGAACGGCTTCACAACAGCACTTTATGCCGGGAGGCAGTGGTGTTGATGCTTTGCTGCGGTAGTAAGGGACAACTATCGTAAGGCCCAAGGATCGAGGGAGATCTTGACGTATGACCAATAGTATTACCCATATATATAGATACATCCTCCAGGTTGTTTGTCTTGGGTTTTTAGACCAACGTCTTTTCTACTGTAGCCAAAAGATACCAAGCCGTGGAGGTTTCAGTGTAATCGCATGTGTGAGTGGAGCAGTGGCCGGGATCCTGTGTGATGTCCCCTAGCCACCTGGCTCGTGGTCCGATGAGGATCACTCCGTGATAATACAAGCTCTAAGAACAAGACTTACTGAGTGCGAGGCCAGCGAGACTGGTGGAGTCCCTCGCTGGAAGCCCTCTTGCTGATATCATCTGGCAGAGGCCATAATATCTAGATATTCGCGGAACTTCTGTTGGAGGAGTTTTCGGCTGCGGAGTATTGGGTCACAGCTGGGAAGGCAGTTGGCCCGTTGGACGGATCGAAACGGCTTGAAGCGCACAGCAGGGGAGGACGCTCCGGGAGCTGGAGGACGCACAGGTCAGGCGGCAGTTTTTCTCCGTTATTACAGTAGAGTCCAGGTGGACTGCTGTGGATTATGGCGCACAAACGGCAAGCACGCCGCTGGTGGTAGGGGAGTCTCTGACTCCACCGAAATACGGAGAGGTGTGGACCGAGCAGGCCTCTCGTGTTTTTTACGCAGCGTACCTCGATTATGAGGAACGGCTGCAGACTCGCCAACGCTCAGGGGGTGGTTCAGCACTCCAAAGTGAGCATGGGCCAGCTTATCCCCAATTACATTCATCGGTGTTTTGAGGGATTTTACAAGCATCAGACTACGATGACCGCCTCGGAGTTGTTGGACGCTGTTAGGCAGCACGCTGGTTACACAACCACCAGCAACAGATTTGACACCTCGCGGGCGGCAGCGGACTTGCGTCGCGTTTCTCTCAATGAGGCGCGATGAAAAGCAGGGCGGTGAAACATCCGTCAAAGACCGCGCGATGATGGTAAACTCCGCTATGGAAAAGTATTTTGCGGAGAATCACGCGGTGCATGCCATGTACCGCGCGCAGGACCGTTCGTGGTTGCCCGGACCGGCGGAATTTGTGAGCATGGCGTTGGTGGATGGCTTATGGCCGTCCGAGTTCAAAAAGTACGTAAAAGGTCAGCTAACGTACGCTGCAGGGTGGAAGAAGGACCCGGCATTGGTCATGGACCAAATTTTTTCTGCTGCAGAACAGTGGAAATTCATCGAGGCGTATGGTCGGAAAGATGCTGCAGGGGCAGCTGAACCGCGACGCCAACAGCAGCAGAAACCGAAACAGCAGCAGTCCGCGAAAAAGTCGTTTGTTCGCGTCTGTTTCGAGTGTGGTGATCCCAACCATTATGTTTCTGATTGCCCAAAAGCTCGCGGTGGCGGCACAGCTCCCAGCAGTGGTGGGCGCGGGTCGTCAGGGTATCGCGGGGGCCGCAATGGCGGCCGGGGCAGATTCAACCATGGACGCGGGCGCGGTGGCCGTGGTGGCAATCAATTGACAGCGGGCGGTGGAACTTCTGCTGTTGCTTCTTCAACTTCTGGTGCGCCAGCGGCAGGAGCCGCTGGGTCGGGATCTGGTTCGTCTGTTGCCGGCCGAGCTGTATACGTTGGAGGAGCTGGAACATCGGTGGGTGCTGCTGGAGCGAGAACTTCGCCATCCACCGAGCGGGCGGAGTCAGTGTCTGGTGCTGCTGCAGGGGCGGTAGCGCCGGAACCGTCTGTATATTCGACGTCTTGGTCGGGGTGGACCGCCGATTCTATTTCTTCGGCGCCGGCTGTAGGAGGGCAGCCATGGCGTCAGTGACTCTTGGTACCGACCAGAGTTCAACGGCAGGTGAAGTGCCTGTCGATCGCAGCGCTGAGTGTTTACGCGCTGATCTCTCTTTGCCAGGGTCGGTTGGTTCGCTGATGGCGCGTGTGATCCTTGATTCGGGGTCGGCGCTCACGTCCATCGGTGTCGGCTTACTTCAGCAGCTGTCTTCGCATTTCGGCGGCGCCGATCTGCAAATTCCGTTCGAAAATGGCCCGCAGCAGGCGAAAACCGCTACGGGTGTTTCAGTGATGGTCACGCACAAAACGGTGCCGATTGCCGTGAGTGTACGGACGCCGTGGGGAGCGGTGAAATTGGAGCCCATCACTTTCGCGGTCATGCCTGGTACAGATAACGTCGTTCTGTTTGGCATGGCTACCATGAAAGCTCTTGGCATCGACGTCTACCGTGAAGCTCTGGAGAAGCTTCGCCCTCGCGCAGTGCCGGTATCGACCGGTGTGGAGACTCCGAGTTACCTTGCGGCGCGCAGAGTGACGGTTTCCGTGCGTGCTTTTCAGACCGAGGCTACGGTGGATGCTCCGGAGGACAAGGCGGTGGAACATTTGGTCGACCGGGGGCCAGACATGTTCATGGATCCGGAGGAGGAGCGGACGGCCCGAGAACGGGCGTTGGAGGACAGCGTGCAGCAGGCAGAGCAGAGTGGATTAAGCGTCGGCGGAGCAACCCGTTTGCGCGAAATTTTGGCTCGTCGCGTGGGTGCTTTTCGCCGTGCGCTGTGTGGTGATCCGCCAGCGCAAGTGGAGCCGATGCGAGTGCAGCTGAAGCAACAGGCGAAGCCTGTCAAGGCAACGCCACGTCGGTACGAACCGACGAAAAGGGACTGGCTCTCGAAGTGCATTGCTGCTTTGGTGTTTTTTGGCTTTGTCTACCACAACATCCAGGCGGTGTGGGCGAGTCCGGCGATGGCGGTGCCCAAGAAGGACTCTTTCCGTTTGGTGAGCGACTACTCGGCGGTGAACGCACAGGTGGAGAAGTCCCCGGGCGTCATGCCCAACCATGAAGACATGGGAGATCTGCTGGGGGCGCGTTTCTTCGGCAAGCTGGACCTACTTCAAGGGTACTGGCAGATGCCTTTGGCTCCGGAGGCGCAAGACGTCTTCACCATGGCGACAAGCGACGGTTTGTTCACGCCTACCCGTGTTCCCCAAGGTGTTTTGAATGCGACTTCTTATTTCCAAGGTGTCATGACTGAAGTGTTGCGTGGTTTGGATTGCAAAGTTTGGGTCGATGACGTTTTCTTTTTCGCAGACACCGAAGAAGCTCTTCTGCAGCTGCTTGATGACATTCTTGAACGCCTGGAGAATGTTGGACTGTTTGTCGCCGCCCACAAGTGTACCTTCTTCTCTCGTGAACTGGTCTGGTGTGGTAAGGTGTATTCCAATGGTGTCGTGTCCCATGACCCCGCTCGAGTGCAAGGTTTAAGTGTGAAATGCGTCGTCCCGAAAACGCTGGAGAACTAATGCAATTCTTGCAGGCTGTCAACTGGTTGCGTACATCGTTACCACGTTTAGCGGAAACGGTAGCACCGTTACGTGATTTTTTGGAGGAGCTCCTTGTTGGGGCTACACGTCGGACTAAGCGAGTGGCGCGCAATCGTGTCATCAAGGATACCGCGTGGACGGAGGATCGGGTGCGGGCGTGGAATGCCGCACGGGGTTTGGTGGCGCAAGCAGTGCCGCTTCATCATCCTCGTCCCGGGTGCGTTGTTTTGATGTTTCCTGACGCTTCTGATTTCCATTGGGGTAGTTTTCTCACCCAAGTGCCTGAACACGAATTTCGCAGTGGATTGGCGTTGGAAAGCATGTCTCACGAGCCTCTCGGATTTCTGAGTGGTTCGTTCACAGGTTCGCAGTTGCGCTGGGCGACTGTCGACAAAGAAGGTTTTGCGATCGTTAATACGTTCCGGAGGCTCGAATACCTGCTTTGGGGTGGTGTTCATATCTTTACTGATCATCGAAACTTGCAGTACATTTTCAATCCGGAGAAGTGTGTCACGACGGTCACAAAGACCATGGCACAACGCCTAGAGAATTGGAAGGGTGTTTTAGGACAATACCGCTATGCAATCGAACACATCCCTGGCGATCGAAACTGTTGGGGGGATCTGTTGTCTCGTTGGGTCAAAGTTCCTACGGTGCCTGTTCGTTCGGTTGCCGTGCACAGCCCATGTAATGCTGACGATTCGCTTCCCGCATTGGATGTGATTCGTGCCTCGCAACAAAGGTCTGTCGCTCGTATCGGCGTTGGTGTTCATGAATTTTCGACAACCTTCGGTCAAGCTACCTTGGCCGATGATGGTTTGTTTCGTGTGCGTGTTGGGGTGCGTGACGTCTTGTGGATTCCGCCGGATGATCTTGCTCTTCAAACTCGTTTGATGGTGTGCGCGCACATGCGCTCGGCTGGTCACCGTGGTGTGGCGCCGACTTTGTTTCGCCTGAAGGAATATTGTGTTTGGCCTCACATGGATTCTCAGGTTCGCGAATTCGTTCGCCAGTGTTTGCACTGTGTAGACACGCGTGCAGGTGCACTCATTCCTCGTCCCTACGGAGACACGGTGCATGGTACCGCTCCGGGAGAAGTGGTGCACTTTGATTTTTTGTATGTTGGCCACAGCGGGCCCGAAGGTAGCGATGGCCTGCCTGATGAGGATGGTTTCCGATATGTTTTGGTCATCATGGATGATTTGTCCAACTACGTGGCGTTGGAACCGGCCGAGGCTTGTACAGCCGAGGTCACAGCGAAGCATTTGCTAGCCTGGTGTAAGACTTTGGGGGTGCCGCGTGTGTGGGTGAGTGATACCGCCACGCATTTCAAGAACAGGGTGCTTGCTTTGTTGAGCGACGCGTTGCACATCGAACATCGTTTTGCTGTCGCTTACACGCCGTGGTCGAACGGTACGTGTGAACGCATGGTAAAAGAGGTGGTACGTGCTCTGCGTTCCATTCTGTCAGAACAGCGTCGTCAGGTTTCGGAGTGGGTTGATGTTTTGCCGGCCGCTCAGTGGGCCTTGAACACTTCGTTTCGTGAACGTTACCGAAGCACTCCGTACAGCGTGATGTTTGGGCGTGCTCCGCGTACCGATTTCTCGGCGCTCGTTTCTGAGTCTGATGGCAGGTGAATGTTGACGTGATGAATGCTGACTTGTTGCGTGCGAACGTCCGTGAAGTCGTTGCAGAGCAGGAGAGATTTTGCGCCGATATTCGCGCAGCTGTTGCCGTGTCTCGCGACAACAAACGTAAACAGGCTCAGGGCCAGGTGGTGTTGCCAAAATTTGCGGTTGGTGATTTCGTGTTGTATGCTCGTGTTCGTCGGCAGGGTGTCACACCGAAATTGTTGTCCACATGGACTGGTCCGTGGCGTGTGGTAGCAGCTGATCATGATCATGTGTACTCAGTTCAGAACATCGTTTCTGGGAAGGTGCATCAAGCTCACGTGGCTCGTTTACGATTTTATGCGGATGCGACGTTGAACGTCACCGCTGATCTGAAGGATGTTTTCCAACATTCCTTTGCGCAGGGTGAATGCCGCATGAATGCTGTGGTGCATGTGGCCGAAGATGATGCCAACGAGGTGATTGTCTTGGTCGATTGGGATGGTTTCGAAGCAGAGGAGCGCACGTGGGAGTCTTTGCGGTCGATTTATTCTGCTGCGCCTGAATTCGTCGTGAAGGAATTGCGCAAATTACGGATGACCCGTGCGCTCAAGATTAAAATTGCTTCAGATTCAGCATTGATTTGTGATTTGCCGCATGCGATTTCGTCTTGGTTTTTTGGTTTTGTCAAGCTCGTTCGTGTCGAGTGAACTCGCTTTGGGGGTGCTGTAGCCAAAAGATACCAAGCCGTGGAGGTTTCAGTGTAATCGCATGTGTGAGTGGAGCAGTGGCCGGGGATCCTGTGTGATGTCCCCTAGCCACCTGGCTCGTGGTCCGATGAGGATCACTCCGTGATAATACAAGCTCTAAGAACAAGACTTACTGAGTGCGAGGCCAGCGAGACTGGTGGAGTCCCTCGCTGGAAGCCCTCTTGCTGATATCATCTGGCAGAGGCCATACTACCCAGCTTCACTCTGTTCATCCAGCGTCAAGGATGCCCCGTGTGAATATCATATATAGATACGGGTGTTGTGTAGTGCATCCAGCAGATACTGCTGCAGCTGTGTAGGTGCTGTTTCAACGAGTCAACATGATAACTCGTCAAGATGGGAAGAGAGATAGGCTCAAGGGTCCCTCGAGATCTTGCCGTACAGTTTTAGTATTATGATGTATAGTGTATACGTCCTCTATGTCGACATGTGTAAAAAGCATGCTGCGAGGCACCTGCGAGCCAAAGGGTCCCTCGGGATCTTGCCGTACAGCAGTTTTGGTATTAGGGAAATATTGTATACATCCCCTGTGTACGTGTGTGTAAAAAGCATACTGCGAGTCCCCCCCCATTTTTTTGCGCTCGAAGAATAACGTACAGCAAGAAAAATATCAGCATTTTTGACCGTGGACACATCAGAAAAAGAGAAGGATCACCACGGTTGTGTTTCACCCGCTCCATACCTGATGGCCTGGTGCTAATCAGGTTGGGCTGCATCGATATATCTAGCCCAAAGCCTCTGGACACAGCAAGCCACACCTTCCTCCGTTGTGTGCAAGCCCATCATCGTACAGCTGAAACTATCTCACCCCGTGTGACCGGTGCCCCCCGAGGCCTTGCGTAGCCGATCTTCATCTGGTCCAGTTTTTCTTGTCCTTTCCTCTTAACTTGGCTTTCAGTCCTTCAGGTGTTGTACCTGATACTCGAGCGCAACGCTCGGTTGGTATACAACACAGAAAATGGTACGACCGGCGACATCAAAGAGGGTCAAACGTGCATCGGACTTTCCATTTGGTATACGACGATTGGTCTATTACTACTGATGTAGTTTATAAGAATCTCGGCAAGAATACTATTACCAAAAATATACGTGACTTTCTTGAAAGTTCTATGTTTGCCAGCCGACAATGCACAGTGTTGTCCAGGGGTCCATTGTTCTATAGTTCTATAGGGTTACGTACGCCCAAAGGGCGCAAGTCTAAACATTGTTAGTTATCGGTATCACCTAACCAAGCAAACGGTACACGAGAGCATGCGTGTATTAGTACGTAAGACACCTTTGGCTTGAATCGAAACCTGTCGGTTGCATTCGGTTTTGAAGACAATATGTGGTCAATAGCATGCAGTCATGATGCATAAGTGTGCGATCATGAACAACGAGCGAACAGACGAGCACGAGCAACAGGCAAACGGAGCACGAGCAACGAGTGTGCCCGCATGCATTGACCAGATAAGCATCTTCAAAGCCTCACGGAACAAACAAGCAGAGCACCATTGGCAGCGTGAATACATAACAGCATATTGCACGTATCACCATCATACAAGGCAGGCAACAACGAAAACATGTGGATATATGCAGGTACCAAGTAACTGGTATGCAATTAAGTATTACGCAAGATAAAACGTGGGATTAAGCAAAGAACACGATGACATTATTTCACAAGTTTGCAAACGCTCCGATCTCTTGCACACGTTGTGCGAACACTCCGATCTCCTGCAATGCACTTCGATCAGCCTGGGTTCATCATGTTACAGCAGGGTACAGCTCTCAGATCCTAAAAAGGACCTGCGCTCGTCAGATCTCTGAGGCCGGCTCACCTGTTGTTTGGGAGTTCGAGGAAGTGCCTTCAAGCAGTAATGATCTGGTCACGCAGAACGTGGATCGATGCAATGCAGTAGATGCAAGCAGTCAGCGTGAACACTCAACGAAGCATCACAGACACGATAACGGGCATGACGGGCAAGGCAGGGCCCAAGGGGCTGGAGGTCGATTGGACAGGTATCACAGATCACTTGGCTTTGACTTCCTTTCTTCACTTGGTGGTGTTTTGTAAACACCGGTGGTCCCGGAACCTCGTTACTGGCTCTGTACGCGAGACCGAAGGCGTTCCCACACCGGGGATCCTCCCTGCCCCTATAAGATCCGCCCAGAGGATGCTAACCAAAGCTTGCCCTCTGCCTATCGAATAGACCCGACGCGTGACCCTGATCAGGACAGTGGTCTCGCGCCGTATTATCCTCCCCATAGCGCTGGTGACGACAGTCACAGCGCTATGAACCTCCCTCCCTGGCGCCACCCGCTGTAACATTTCAGCTCGAATAGTAGAGGTATTTCTCGTTCATTTGTTTAGCTTGAATGTTTGTCGAATGGACGTTTTTCTCTCTGAGCATATTCCGAACGCGTCTTTGCTTGTTGTGGCTGTGGCTTGACTAGAGCTTAGTTTGATGCGGCTATGCGAAGGTCTTGAGGGTGCTGCTGGGAATAAAAACAAACCTCTCAACGTCAATACTGTACAGAAAAACATGATCGACGTCAGCACCCGTTGTGTTGTTGTGGTCACCTGTATTCAGCATTGCATGCCTCTCGGCACTGACAATACTCCGCATGTTTTCACTCGGTTGTTTCGCTCACAACCACAGCTGTACAGCAGTTGAAAGCTCCGCGATACACTGAAATTAACTGTGGCATTGCCCGTTATTGGTGTGTATACGGCGCTTTCTGTACATGACTTTCTATTGAATATTTTTCAATAGTATCACATTTCGTAGTTTGTCTTGAACACATTTTCAACCGGGCTATGTGTCTAGATAACGTGTAGAAGCCTACATTTCTTTTTCTACACTGAACCTTAGCATATACTAGTATGGCCAAACGGCGCCCTCTGTGCCTCCCCCTTTGTATGTTGTCTAAGCTTTGTTTGCACCTTGAACTGTTGAGGTAGAAATAATAACTCGCTTCCCGGAGTTATCAGGACGTCATGGAAGTAACTCATGACCGTCAACGTTTGTGGCCAGACGCATGAACATTCTTATACTGCGTAGCCCCGTGTGAACGTACCATAGCTCTCTGCCTGGTAAAATTTTCACAAGAACCTACTTTTGTGCTGAACGCAATGTTGATATTTGCCGTTTGCCTTAAATACGCATTGCTATAAATTCTCGTAAACGTAGACTGAAGGGCAAATCGAACCGGTAGTATGATCTTGTCATGCAGTTGTCGCGTCCCAGTGCCGTTAAACAACACTGTTCAATCCCACATCAGTTCGACCGTCACTGCGTTTTCATGAACGCCACCACTAACAATAGAGTAGCCAACGATCTGAGAGCGAATGCCTTGATCGCCCGTCGGCACAGGTTGCACGTTGTCGCTGATATATGACGTCTGGCTATAGCATGCCGTTGTGTCGGATTATGTAATGTTGTGGGTATTTCAATAATATACGTATCCATAAACCACCGCGTTCTTGACCGCTACACTCAATGTGCCGGTCGCAGTGCAGAATACCAACAGCAACACCTTGGTCTAGCGAGTGTGCGCTATATCAGTATGTAAACGTTAAGAGCATGTGCTCTGTTTCGCGGCATAGGTCGAGATTTTTTGTCGTGGTCGGAATTGGTTCACTTGCAACGTTTCAACACGTGTCACAAAATATGAAATTTTTGCCGATAATCTAGTTTCTTGATATTCTTCTGGGTTCGCGCAACACGTTCATTTTCCAGGCGTGAGGATGCTGTTGCTCCCCTCAACAGCATCTGTGAAACACCAAAATACGTTTCACTCAAACTGTCGTCCTCGATAAATGTTCGTTTTGCCGGCCTAATGGGCTCTATGGTCACGACGGTTTCTCACGTTTGAGTGAACCAAGCGGTATTCGTCATACCGCCTGTTTACCTTCGTAATGTCTGAGGAAATTGTGTGCTGTTGAGTTTCTTCCCGAGAAACCTAGTTAATCCACGAGGCATTCTTCCATGCCCATACGATGTGTTCCACGTGGACTTGCAGAGAGGCAGTCACACCCGACAAACGACTAGCGACGACGAAGCGACCGTATGGTACGGAGTTGGGATGAACTTACAGTCCACTCTGGACACCGTACAATAACATCGCTTACTCGTTTCGCCAACAAGTTATTTGCATGCGTCTACGAGTACGACTGCTCTTCATTCATCGCCACAGCGTGTGTAAAGGCGGGGGCACCTGGGCGCCCATGGTACCTTGCCCCCAGAAAGTTTATAGAACGAGCTTTTGACCTGCAAATGTTCTTCTATATATTTATTTTGCGTGTACCCATTTTGGTCTAGTCGATAGGGTGTGGTGTAAAGCTCGAAGCGCTGTGGCTATTCATATACTTTTCATAGCACAATACCTTGCTTGCTGTCGTGCACTTATCTGTTGCCGATCACGTGGTCCCGCCTCAAGCCTTCCTCCCATTCGACCAAAACCTTTAGGTACTGATGTATAGGTGATAGCTCTGTGCTGGTGAGTATCCATCCCATTATTCATCCCTCGTCTCGTTTCTCTGGACAAAGGTTTTGAAAACCCAGGTTAGCCACAGGGTAGCTTTACTACTGTATATATTCGGCAGATTGCCCTTAGGCTAGGTTTGACAATATAACGTCCCCCGTGCTTCAACCATCCCACCAGTCGTTTATTTGACACCCATAGATATACACATTCAATACCCTCGACGCCGTCGTCTGATGTCGACCATTGCAACACCGGAATTATCGCGACGCTTAGAGAAACCGGATGTCATTGCCATTGATTCATCCGCGGACCTGTATCAAGGCGCCGACACCAACACAACAGATGAGCATGTGTGGTCTCGCCTAGGTTACCTTTGTTTTCTTTCAAAACAACTATGTACTTCCGTCACCGGAACCCTGATAGGTGTCATGCCCGCCGCTCGTGAATCGAACTGTTCAACTCTATATCCTATGCCTGTAACATCTGATTTTCCTGCTTTCGGTACAACTTGCAATGAAAGATGAGGTGGACTTGAATTTTTTTTCGATATGTAGTGCCATCAAGCCAAACTGTTCACCGTATGAGCCATCCCGTGGTGACAGCTCTCGGCCATGTAAAAAATATACATATCATCATTGGCATACGCGATGTATCAATGGTCCACCAAATGGTTCTTGATGCGGGAGATGCCTCCGCCCGACCTGCAACGTTTCGTATTCGGATATTCTGTTTCACGAACCTGTTAAAGCCGAGATATTATCGTGTGTGAAATATGGACGTATCATCAGTACGTGAACAATTATTCTACACTAATGTTGTCAGGTGAGGGAGGACGTCGCTTGCAAAGCGAACCTATCACCGATTTCGCTTTTCATAGCACAATCGAATATCGAGTTAAAAAAATCAGCTTATCTTCGGTGGCGACAATGGTACAGTTTCAGTGATCCAACCCCATACAACATCCCGCCGCAGCCGGTATGCTCGCATGCGTCATGCAGGCTTCAACTACCTATCTGCACCATAGGTATCAACCATAACCATCGTCAAAGCGCACCTTTGCGGAATGATGGAATTTGCGATGATGCGCCCGGGGACCTGACGCATTGTACAAACGCGTAGCACGGACAGAAAACCGTGGACATTGAGTTGAAGCATCGGTTGTTTTCCTAGCACGTCACATTCTGTGGTTGAGCGTGATCGAAAAAGCTCGCGTTGGAGTTGGCCTCGTCTTGAAGGTTGCAGTGTTTCGTAGTCGATCTTGGTATACTGTTTCCGAGCCTACATTTCTCCAGTGCGCGACAACCGTGCGAAAGTGGTACCGTCCTACCTCTGGGTTCAACACGCAACGTAGGTCGGTGACAATTCACTTCTGTTAGCGCCGTCCCGAACGCTTTTCTGTACAGACTGCCTATGCTCAAAATTGGTGTCATACAAGTTCGTCCGGCGTATCTCTGCTCCGCTGTATGCGTGGGATCGCCCAGAACTCTAATATATTTACGTATACGATGCTTTTCTAAACTAAACTATTGCAAGTGGTCTGTGGCTGAGGTGAGATAATGGTAAATTGGAGGCCTCCGGAAGCATCACCTTGCGAGATGTTGTCCTCTTGGCGCCGTTTATGTCTTGACTAGATGCTGCAACTCATGGTTTCAGATTCTGCGCTGCCGACGTGAGGTGGAGATATATTGCGGCGACCCAGCGTAGCTTGGCGTTAAACCCCCGCTTCTTAACAGCGCATGCGTCGAATATCTTGTCGCGATCTCGACTGTGAAAATGTCCGTGATGGTATGCGTGGAGAGAGACGGGCGCCCGAACCCAACGAGGCATCACCTAGGATCCACAAAGAACACTCGCTTGAGGTTACTCCGCAGAGCATTGGACGCCGTGCTGCCGATCAGGTGCTTCGTATGTATCCTCGGGAGGTGGCGTTCCACCTCTAGTATTACATAGTTATTACGGTCTGCTAAGGTAGTCGTTTTCACTCACAGTTTGTTTGATCTCGGTGCATTATGTACTTTCGCATCCAGCCGATTTCCTAGCTCCCTTCCATACGCTGTTTTCGTTCCAATCGCACGCGTCTTTGGCCGTCTCTCAGCCTGAAAAATGTCTCTCACACGCGTATGCCTTAGCATTTGATGCTTCGTGTATCCGAGGTGTACTCATATAACCACAGTACCTACCTCCGAGACTAGATTACGGTCTATCGACACCATTCCCTTCAGTGGCGAAAACGATTGTACCCCTCTTTGTTTCGGATACATTTGCCGTCAAGAGGCTTAGCCCTATTAATGTCATGCCATCGGAGTAAGCATTCGCTTCAGCTATCAAATATTTTTTATCATCAGGACACATAGTTTAACTGCTATGTTTGACGAACACAACCCGCCACCACGGTTGCCTTCCATCCGTGACGTCTCCGACTCCCGTTCGTTTCGTGATTTCATGGTGCGGTAGTTTACCCGGCCGCCTCAGAGCCGCTTGCGTTGTAGCCTTTTGTGCCGTCTTCCCTACTTTTCTGTCAATATCCAGATTCTAGGGGACGTAAGCCGATCAGGATAAGTGCTGATGTATCACTGATGCTAGTGGGATCAATCAACCAACAGGCGGAAACATAGCATTTACTGTTGAACATGCATGGACCAAACGTATCCCCGGTATCGATCCCGTAGGTTTCAAAACGACACACCATAAAATAGGTGGTATTTACTACGGTTTCGAAGCCCATACCTGCTGGAGAAAATAAAAACCATCCTACAATATGTTTTAAAACTGATATCGGTAAATCATCTTAGGGTTCAATCTATCGATATCCCCCCTTTTTTGATGTGTTTGACCATGTATTCTGCTGCATCTAAACGTGTTCTTCACGTATGTTTGGAGTTGATGACAGCATAACATTGCACAATTATGCAAACCAAACAAACCGGAAGCTAATCGTCTACCCCACTAAGGATGTATTGCACCTCGGTATCCGCAACAGAAGAGGGTCCCTACAGTACCCGCAACAGAAGAGGTGTGTCTGTTGGCGTTCGACAAAGTCAGACACGGTATGCCGGTCCAACTATTGTGTCCGTTGAGCTAAACCTCAACATATGTAATTGCTGGTTGAACCCAGGCAGTCGTGCGTTTAGCAAGGGTAAAGGAACGTACGGGCGACCTACACGGCTGCCCATCTTATCGGATGAGCCAAAAGCTATATCGCATCATAAATACGACGCTTTAAACGACTTCTAGAACACGCGTTTGAACGCGGCTGATAACACCGACAGATCGAACGACCGATAGGAATCTATCAATCAACCGACACAAGCTTGGCTTACCGGCAGTCGCAAATTTGAGGGGCGCGAGCCGCCAGCGCCAGCAGTGTTATTCGAACATAGTGACGTTAATGCCACGCCACCGTTGCACCGCCACCGTGAGAGGGATACATACAAGCTTCGCGATCATGGTAGAAGCTTGACCTGTTGTTTCCTTGGACATCTGGAATTGTGAATGACTCGAACTGTAACAGGTACCACACGGATAGCAGTAAATCTCTCTCGAAGCCCTATCGTTCAGTCGGAACAAGCGACAACGGTCGAACAAGGTTTGGTCCTTTCCATCTGTACATCTGTGTTTCCTCTCGAGATGACGCCTGCACCGAGTACGGCCGTACGCTGACCTTCCGACTTCGTTGCAGTATTTGAGGAACCTGGGAGATATGTTTCGTTTGTTGATGCACGCGCAAGTGATGTACCAAAAGAAAAGTATACAAGTCAGATTCAAACCCGCGTCCTCGACGACGTCAAACGTACAGGTATTACCTCCTGAACTGTACAGGTAAACGATCGATCGACTTCCCAGCTCACGGTAATGAACCCCTATACCATAAAACTAACGTTGTTTATTGTCACACCACACGACCCAATATAGTTTCAACACTACGCACCGCCCATTGGCACTACGCACGAAACGGTTACGATCGTGTTGCAGATATAGCTTCCCTTCTCGTTTCGAGGACACCCGCCAGGTATTCGAGGTGTTAAATGAGTCATACCCATACCAAAAAAACCGTTGTCGTAGGAAGTAAGAAATGGGTACTTTCTCAAGCGTTCATCCCACACCCAATACGTACCCCTCATTTTGCTGACCATACCAGCCAGGACTACGATGACCAAACAACAATCGGGGTGAATGATTAATGCTGGCGTACCCAATCGAATCCCCCCTGTACGTTAGGATATTTTCCGATAGCTGTCGTTTTGAGTACGACCTCCTGGCTACCCTGGTCTGCTCTATCTAGGCTTGGTTCTGTTCAAAACTTTAGTCGATGCTGTAACGTCGGGCACCGTGTGGAGCCCTTACATGGTAGAAATTGCGCTTTCAACCTGCAACTGTCTTCCGCAACTGCACTTCTGTACAACCTGCACTAGTTTACGAGACACATGTCCCGCATCGTGCGCAATATTACGAATTTACATATTTTGTTCGTCGGGCGTTTAACTTCGTTCTCGCTGCCTTACTGGTTTCGATCGGTCACCTTCAGGTGCAAGAGCCTAGGCACTGTCCTCTGAGAGTGGACGGCCTACCGTTTGGGGTACGCCCACATATTATCAACTACGTGTTTCCGACCCTCTCAACGCCTGATCATGTCCCTACGCTGCTACTTGCCCCTGTCAATAGGATGAAAGGTATCACGTGTTCGGGGTAGCGCTGAATGGCATGGCCGTAGTGCCGCCGACGGCTCCGCCACTCTCAGGCCGCTCAGACCACAGGCCCCGAAACTCGCTCTGTTTACGTAAAACAACGCTATCAACGCGAACAAGGTCGTCTTTGTGGCAACGCAATCGTACATCACCTCCGTCGGCGCACTGCACCAAACAACGAAATCATTCAAACCCTACACTTTGATTTACGTCGGACTCCCACGGTCGCAAATACCGGACATGCGCGGCTGAGCGGCGAAATGGCGTCAAGACCGCAAGCGCGACGCGTAAAATCTTTCAGACGATCTCGCAACCCATTAGTGAAGGTACACATGGATAAAACAAGGATTTGCACTCGTTTGCCCCCGTTTCTTGTCATCCCAAGGAACGGTAGGCAAGAAGGCCTGAAGAGCTCATAAAATGCATGGATAGTCCGGCCGAGATATTCCGACGTCGAGGGTGTTAAACCACCCTTCATACGTCTTGAGTGTGAAAGCACCAATCGCCACTTTTCTGTAAAGCACCCAAAGATTTGCAGTAACGCGCCAGACCACGGTGTTGTTCCCTTCAGGCAATAGCCAACCCAGTTGACAGCGGCCATGTTATCTCCGTTCATGAAAAATATGTTCACGCTTATGTCGTGGATATTAAGGTCTTGGAACTATGAAACCCCGCTCAGTCACCATGCCGAACGGTTCCGAGAGATATGTATGGGCATGTCATCCCTAGCTTTCACGCCCTGCAGGACTTTATTTTGGACGACCTAGTCGAACAATGCTTGCGACCGCGCCCGGACGTTCAACAATATCCTCCCAAATCATGCCTCGATGCGTGGGGTCAGAGGGTGGGTATATATGACTGCGGTCAGAAGCAATACAGTGGTTAGTGTAATGTACCAAGGGTTAAGCGGAGTGCTCTCTCTAACAGTAACCGTTACAACTCTTCATCAGCAAGGACCTGGGCTACAAGTTTGTAGTCTCCAGCGTCGGCAAACCCGTGTTCGGAGGAAAATCACTTTCTCCCAGGTCTTCATTAAAGGGATGTCTTACTGGTTGAATATGCGGCGTATGAACAAGTTTTTGTACCTTTCATACTCGCAGACGCCCAAACGTTTTCTCAAAAACAACCGCACATCCTAAACCGAAGCAAACGATCCGACGGCCACCCAATCACGAATATATAATGAAAATTGGCACAATCGGCGACGGCAAGAAAACTGTTAGAAAAACTATATATATCTCCCTGACGCTTTAGGCCCTGTGTTCCACCAAGAGACGTTAAGGTTTTGCCCCGACAGCAGAAAGGAATCCTTCCCCGACCGCTGGCGTAACATGCGTATAAGATAAGAAACCAGAGAAGCGAAGCTGACGCCCTTTAGCACCAAATGCCCGATGGATACCATTGCATCTCAACGATAAGACGATCGTCCACGCATTACCGAACAAACTTTGATATATTCAATATCCCCACCTTTAGACAGCGCCACATGCCAACCTTTCGGTCATGGGGCCGGCCGATCTGTGGGTATTGGCTGCGTTACCTCGACATGCACGGTATTGCTTTTAGCCCCATTCCGCCACGACCGCATTTCCACGTGAGGATTTTACGTGCAAGCGCTCTAACGTGGAAACAATAAAACACCCAACTCCCTGGCTATAATGTTACTTCAACTGCAGCCGTCTTTCTAACTCTACCATGTCGCGGGATACGTACCCGAACCTCGTCGACCCCTTCCACTCCACTGTCACCTGTATACACGCTTCTTAAACGCGCATTTTGTCGAGGACTATGCACGTACTGCCGCTGGACTTATGACAAATATATAACGTTTCCCATACTTCTTCTCGCAAGGCATGACCTAATTGGCATATGGCCTCCGTTGAGAAGGTCGTATCTGCATTTATCCTTTGCGCCGATAGAAACTTCGCAAAGTTGCGATCATCCACTACGAACGTTGCAAACGTGGATGCCAACACTACTAAGCGACAGTCTCAGCCTCAGAATGTCACTGACCAATCGAAGGTGAAGACAAAGGCGCGCCGCACCGTACATTGTCGTGAACATTGTAAATGATGTCGGCAGTACACAGACTTACGGCGCTGTGGTTGGTACACGTGACAGCGGTCGTCATGTCAGTATCGCCGAAACCGTTGACATGTACGTGTGCCCCTTTGAGTGAAATGCTAGGTGACTGGTCAAAACTGCGGAAACCGTTCGCGACTCCAAACTAACACCGACCTTGAAACGTTTTAATGCTAGGCAGCTTTTACTGAGATTTAGAGGCCTGCATGTACCCAAACGTCCAGCCACGAACCCATGCAATTTCATGAACGCAAACGCCATGCAATTAAATGCCCGATGTTAGACGCGTTTTCATAATCCGAACCTGGCAACTCCTCCCACACCGCCATTCACCGATGTAAACGCTCGAGCCCACCTGGCTGTGAACTCGGCAACCCCGGTACAAGCTGTTTGCTCTCTGCCGGAGCCCGAGCTCGTTCGGTCTCCGGGGGTGAACCTACCAGCTGACAGAGCCCGTAGCCCAATTTGTCGTCATCCTTGCCCTGCCCTATTGTGCAGAACCTCCACCCTTGCCGCTCCCGTCTCGTCGCCCAACGTAAAAGCGGTCGCCACCGTTCCAGCATCAGCCGTGGTCTTCTTGTATCTAACCCCTCAGCCGCCTTCACAGTATTGACTTTCGGCCTCGAATATGACATCCGATCGAGATGGTACTTGCACAAGTTCCCTGTTCTTTCGAATGGAAATCTCGGCTGGGAGGTCCAACCAAACCACAGCAGCTCGGCGCAGTCTTCGTCCCTGCGCGCCGCACGTTGTGACCAGCGCGCCCTGCTTTGTCGCTTGGTGCGACCGATTCATTATGAATGATGATATGTCCCACCCCACTGACGTCAATGTAGGCTCCAACCTTCGCCCAGTTGGGACGCGCCACTCCTGGATTGTCATCCATCCGCGGTTGATTGGGCCATTTCGACTTAGCGGAGAGAGCTGCGTTCGAAAGCAACTGTCGTTCAATCCTCGATCTCATTGTTTGACACGTCGAATCCTCGCCGTGTTGAACGGCTTTTGTATCGCTTAGTCGTTATCTTCGCCGTCTGATGTCGATGTGTCGACGCCTTTTCAAATTGCTGAGTGATAACGACAAACAACACCTTAGTCAAAAATTAGAACGGCTGTTTGATGTCGTTGATGCAACGATGCCATGGTCTGCCTCACGCGATATACACTTGGTGACATGCAGCACGTCTATCGCATGGAGCAGTTCCACTACGGCGGCGGATGCTAGGGCGGTGTTCGTGAAGATCCCGTTGACAAGCAACACGGATTTGGCTTCTCACCGTAAACGAGCGGAGCCGCTAAAATGTTGGGATTATTGTAACCTATGGTTCTCTCCTTCAACCATCAACATTGTTTACCTGCCAAACTTAACGCAAGCCGCGCCGTTATGCGACCCCTTGCCACCGCTTGACTCGGCGTCTTGCATGACTTGGATGGCATCCAGCAGATTTTGAAGGTTTTTCGCGCATGTCCTCTATCAGTTTGAGCTGCCCCCCGTCCTCGGGGGTACTGGCCTCGGTGTTGTCGACCCACGTTTCGTTCTCAGCTGCACGGACCTGGATATCACTAATCGATCGGCAACCGCCTAGCGGTGCACGGTGTATTCTGCTTGATGGACTAGACGCTCGCCTGCGTTGCTCCTCATACCGCATGACCGCACTCCGCGTGATGCTAATCGTGGTCATCCTGGGCCAGTGTGCCCTAGAGTCGCAAGAACTCATTGGGTATTGACATTGCGCAATGTCTCCATGACTTTGCCTGCGAAACCAGTGGGTGGATCGCCATCATAGAATTCGCGGAACAAAACGCACATTTGGCTATATCTTTTAATCAGCCAACATGGAATCACTCGCATATCCGTTTCGCGTATGTACGTCTTGGTTTAGCTGGTGAATTTGTCGACCCGTAACACTTTGTTGTTCACGAACCGGTGTTGCAGGAAGAAAGTCAAGTGTTTTGAAACTAAACATATTTCGCGCCCTATTAAAACCACGTAAGGGGTATCTGCCAGAATACATATGTTTTAACCATACTGGCAACACTGCCAATATCTCTCCACCATCTCCTGACAACGTAAGAGTACAGTTGTATCTCATCGCCGTCTTTGCTGCGACGTGGAGATCGCTTATAGGCATGTACCTGCTCTGCCGCGATTCAGGTCGATATTCCACTGACCTATGTTGTTTTCATTGACGCTGCTAGGTTTTGGGGCAGTGTGAAGGTAGTGACATTCTTCGGCCCATCGCAACCGCGTGGGAGGTATCACCAAGACCATCCAGTGACGCGGCACAGTTGTTAGAGTTGAACCTATACTTACTATTGTTCAGCACCAAACCTGACGGGAACCGAGACCCCTCGCCGAGCCCAGTGCCCGGTAATGCCGTCGCAAGATGAGGTTCACCAGCAGCGGTTGCTATAGTCGTTCGTTGTTTAGGCCGGTTATCAGTCGATTTCTCAACAATCCTACTTATGATGCTTACGTTAAACGCAGTGAGGGCGACTGCTGCGAAATAGCAGTATACGGTAATTATATATGATGTCATCCCTTTTGGACATCAGCGAGCTACTCGAGGGATATGCGTGTGTACGGGAATTAGCCCTTTGCATTCATGTCGCACTGGAACATGTTCGGTACGAATGAGATATTCCTACTTGAAACACACGCCCCGGATATGTTACCCACTGTGAGTGCGACGGCTGCGAAAGGTACCATACATGTTTCTACAATACCTTTTGGGTCTGAGCAGTGTGGAGTATGTACTCGTGCCCTTCGGCAGTAGCGCACGACCAAGCACTGGTTTTTCTCGCACTGCTCAGACGATGAAGCGGCAGCCAAAAGGTGCGTCTGTTCAATGCCACTACGGCGCGACCTGCGAGAAAGGTTTTTGTTGACTAATTCAAGCATGAGTATCCCATTGAGGTTTGCTTGCGATGTCTGTTGTACATCCTTTTTCAAAGGTAGGGACCCATGCAACTACCCACTACCAATCGTTGTAGAGCATGCTTAGGTGCCCAGTGCACACATTAACTCTCCACTACATCAACCATCTTCCGTTCTAACAGAAACCTACGCGGTCGGGGTTGTGGTTATTACTATATACTTCGTATACAATAAAAACGTATCGAAAAACGTAAACATCACCTCTCCGACGAAACGTAGCCAGGGGTGCCCCCCCCCCCTCCCCCCCTAGCCACGAATTCTCTGACGCTGGCGACGCTTTTGTCACAGTCGAACCCACAACGTCTTAGTGCTCCTGATCTAATACATGCAATTGTTCTTGTATTTTGGAAATGTTTTCGATACATACATATTTTATATATATATAAACGCTGTACGTGTTTCAACTTTTTTAGATACGTTTCGTGGTGTTAAGTATTTTTTGTTTTGTGTTGTCGTTTACCGTGACGTTCAGCCCATACTGTACTTCCGTTTGTGGAAGTACACCGACGCATGTATGTCGGATATTCACGAATCCAGCGTACCGAAGACATCATAATTTTGACTTCCCACTGTCGGATTTGTCCCTACTAGATTTTTGTTTTTATATGTTGTGTTGTAACATCGCTTGGGTCAATAATTCGTTTATAGGTTGGGATCAATGAGGCCTCCTGCTGCGACCAGCTGGATGCTCTCACCCAGGCTTACTACTCCCGCTTTATATGTCTGGCAATGGACGCGGCATCTCGTCGCAAATAGTACGTACCCGAGAAAAACGAATTAAAAACAAAACTTGATGTCGTTGTCGACGGTACACCTCGCTACTAACGTTGGGCGAGATAATCCGTTTTTCCTAGCTTTTTTTCCACTTTGCCGTGTTTTTGTATAGCTACGATATCGCGCACGAAGTGATAATTGATCACCGTTTCCCAGTCGGAAAGTGAGGCGTTTTCGAAAATGGATCAACCCTGATGGCGTCCCCTCTTTTCTATTTCAAACATTTGTGACAATACTGACATCCTTGATCTGGAGGGTGACACCGGCCCTAGTCAGCAGATACAGAGAACCGACGTTTTTGACTACCAGGCTCAGTTTCATCTGCTGGCGAATTAGCAAGAAATACGTTAAATCGAAATGAAGATGACGAAAATAATTATCTACAGCGAAAAAAGGGCGCCTGTAATAGAGTGACCCACACACACGCTTGCTCGTAAATCAGGCGCTTCGTCGTTGCCCCGCCGCTGTCAGGGACGAGGGGCACACATTCCCTCAAAGAAATGCATTACACCGTACATCAACTCAGGAAAACTTTAGAAACCATATTTGTTTCCCGTTCTCGTCGGGCCAGCCATTCTCAACCATGGAACTCAACTCTTTTCTGATGCGACGAATATTCGTATTGCGTGATCCTTTCGAAAACGTATCTCATTTTGACCGGCACCCTTGCATGCGGCTTGGACGTTTCAACGACACCGCATCTTTGAAATCTTTTCTGCCGTCGCTACCAACCAGGAACATCTGGAAGGTGTGATTTTCCACAGTATTAAATAGGATGTGCGTTTGACTCTTAATACAAAATCCTAGCACGGCACGACCACAATCACGCACATTCCACTGAGGGAACGGTTTTATTCTTCGGTTGTTACTATTCAATGTTAAGCGTGTAGCCACATCCTTCTGTCGGGGTTTGTTTTCGTGTCTTAACATTATGTTTGGACGTAGTGTCGATGATCTTGATTCACTTGCTATCAGCTTCATATTATATGACAAACGGTGTCCGTGGGAACGTGCTACCTTCCTATGATTGGCCTCAAAACAGGCCGTAACAGGTACACGTGTCACCTCTGTAGAAACGGTCCGCGACACCATGATATTGTTTTTATAACCCCCACCCCCCTTAATTTATATATCACCCCCCCTATTTTTTATACCACTAAATCTCCCCTTGGCTTTGCACTATCAAATTATCATGTTCGAGTTTCTCTGACGGATGTTTGTTTCGTGGTATGGCCGGTGAACCCCTCAAGCCAGTAGTTTGCGATATAGATGCTAGTTTCGTTTGAGCGATGTCAAGTGGTTTGGAGGTTTTGTAAAGGTGGAGATTTGTTGCCTTGTCACTTCATAGTTTTGCACACTGCGAGATTCCTTCCTCCTGTCGTTGTCTCTATCTCGCAACGCCTCTATACACAACGTGCGGTTTTCGCGTTTTGTTTGGTTCGATCACCGTGATTTGTTTTGTTGTGTTCCTTCAGCAGTTTAACACGCCGGTGCGAAACCCGCCGTCTTGGATCAACGCACGCCTCCAAATGCTATGGTGGCATCGTGTCCTAATTTGTAAATTTAAGTATATCTGCTGCTACCGTTGCTACTGTCAGAAGGTGCCATATTACCGTCGAGATGGTCGGACTCAAGACAAGCCAGTACGTCCCCAACCTGCCATGATTTCAGCCTTCACTTCATTTTTCGTGGTATTGGGATCTTTTACGGGGGTGTTCGGCTGTCTGGCTGCGGGTTGCATGCCTGCCATACGGGTCTGCATTTCTGCACGACGCAACGCTCATTTAACGCGGCACTCGTACAGAACAGCGTCCGGGGCTGGGTCACGGTCTGAGCCTACTGTTGTCGTCGTGGAAAACCAAAAGGTATACCCCTCCATGTCCTACCTATATGTCACTCCGTAAGAAGCTTCACCCTGAACTTGTCAAGCAATCAGTGCAGCTGTCGTTCAAGCTGAAGCACGTCAAATGCTTGTGTCCGCTCCGCTTAACGCATGACTTTCTGTAGCATCGCGAAAACATTTGACTTATTCCATAGACACAACCCGCCATTGCGTTAGTCCTGTGTTGAATATAAGTCCGCTTGTTGTTCGCGACTCGCTTTGTGATTTCGACCGTCCGTTAATCTTACCGACAACGAGAGACAACATGGCCCACCGTCCTCACTCCGTCATCAAAATATTTTCATTTCGTTTTTATCAAGACACAAATTTCCTTGCATTGGAACATCTTGTATCCCCGCAGGTGTCGTGTACGGTGTCTCGTCGAACGTCTCTTTGAATGGCCGCACCGAGTTTTCCAGCAACTACGCGGGGTTTTTGGAGGTAAGCCGATTCGGGGATATGCTCATGTTTCACCGATGCCGGTGAAAAGGATAAAGGTACAACTGGCATCAGCATAGCTTTCGTTGTTGAGCATGCGTGGATAAGTTTCGCCCGCGGTGGTTACAAGGTATACTTCATCAAATTTATATCAGGAATCGGGTTTCAATCCCTACTGCCATGCGCTCGATGCTGCTTCGCGATGGGAATGACTGCGCTACCATGTAGTGTTTGGGCGACAGTCCACCATCCATGGCGTTGGCGAGAGTACTGTGGCCCCCTCAATATAACATTTGCACGATGCCTTTTTGTTGCACTAAAGTGTGGTATTTACACTTTGAAGAGTCGGTCGTAGCGACCACGAGTAGTTTTTCCAGATCAAACCAAACGATGTTAAACATTATGCACCCCATTGGCGTTACTGAACGCCTTTGTACCTCCTCGACAACATGTCCCAACAATACCCGTGGCTGATCAAACCCTAATTCTCCATTGAATCCAGATGTATCTGTTCTTTGGGTTTTCCTCACGGTCCATGAGCGCATTCTCCGACACCGATGTTCCGCAGGTCTTGCACACTACCCTAAATAGTGTTGTCTTCGCCAAGAATGCCCATGTCACAGCTTGGTGAATAAAAATCGTTACCAACACAAAATTGTTTAGACTACTTTGTCGATGGCTGAATCGAGCGGGACATATCCATCCATTTACGTTGACATTCGCGAAACCGGTACACCTAACTCTCGCAGGTGTGTATTAAAGTTGGAACGAGCAATTATTTGCCAATAGTCGAGCAACGGGCGATTGCTTCCTTTCCCGTGTCTACGATTTTTTTAACTATCAAGATTATCGTATGCCACGTTTCTTACCACATGTTAGAACAGACGACCCGCCGTCACTCTTTTCATTTGCACAGATTGTGCTGCAGAGGCGTCATCATGGTTTCGCGATCCCTCCTCTTCAATTTAACCTAACCGGTTGACTTAGACTATGGGTCACAACAGGAGACTCGATCGCTCCGCCGGTATGAGCCCACGTCGAAACGGTGTCGTCAACAGAGGTAGCCCCGTTCTCTGATACTTGACCACTTCAAGCACGGCGGGCAACTGTTCCGCTGCTGCATGGACGTATTCCCTTCATGGCGCCATTGGAGGTGTTTCTTATGTACGTGTTGATATTTCCCCCCCCTTTCTAACCGTGTTTCTACACGCTATCCCTATCTCGACCTGCGTTGCCCCCGCATTCAACGGTTCCCGCTATGTTTCTCGTTTACCCGCCTCCTGGATATTTCCACTTTGAACTTATGAGCTCGGTTCATCGTCGAAGGAGGGGTATACGGAAGAAATTTGGTTGCTTGCATTATATAATAGCTTATTAACTCACACACTCCGTTACAGGCACAACCAGACGTCGCCATCCTGATTCCAGTCGGCTCGCCGCTTGGAAAAATCCCTCTATCGCGAGGCTGCTGTGTTCTTCTGACCGTCGTCGGCCGGTATCTCTAAACGGTTTGTGTCTCCCGTGCTTCATTCCCGAAGAATAACTTCCAACACCATCGTGGGGGCGCCGTGTTAACCACTACGCCACGTAGGATTCGTATCACTACCCTGTTCTCCTTTCAAGTAGAATATGTATACCATGGCTTTGCTACCAGTCCAGTTTTTTAGTTTGTTCAAAAGGACGTTATGTCGGGGATTCAGTCTTGTCTCCGACCCATTGTTAGATGCGGCGATTGGTTGCCTGCATTAACACTGCCAAACCTCGCCGAGGAGGCATCATACCTTTTTCTACCGGCCTGGGAAAGCCTCTTGCGTGTTTCCCACATAATATCAAGAATGGAACGAAATGTCTTCTCCAAACCGCTCACACCCTTGAAACACGTCCCTGATAGTTTTCAGATTGCCCCGGAGTCTGCTATATGTCTTGGATATTGATTTCTCTGATATTTGTTTCTTATGTAACATGGTGTGAGTGTTGCCGCTTGATGGCTAAAGCATTGTGAGATATTGATATTTCACCACGCACCCACCATATCCAGGAAGAAGTTACAAGCACGTTGCTAGTGCAGGGCTACGAGCATCTCCGCTTCGCGGCCCCCCACGACGGAACGCGTTCTCACCTAATTCCACGATACGCCTCTTGCCAAAGGTCTCCTTCCTGCCACTTATCCTCTTCATGTTTGTTACTTTTCCCTTCTGCAATGTAACTGGTAGAATGGTTTGTGTATGTTGGCATCAATGTGATCACGTGGTCTGGTTCGGCTAGCACTGTCTAATAGCCTTGCTGCCCTTGAGATGTAATCGTCTTTTCTTCATGCAGTAGTTTGTGCCACTGGGCCTGTAATATCTGCATCATGAAGAGTCAGCACGAACACTTTCTGGTCGCCGATTCTGACGAGAAATGAGGACGGTTCATGGACGCGTTCAACGATAGAGGTAGTACATTGACCATCAAACCTCTTCTGAATGACCGGGCTCCATGACCCAAAACCGTCGGAGTGCCAATATTGTTTCGAGAATCACGTAGTTGTATACTTGGGCCATGGGATTGTTCATCGGCATGCAATTTGATTTTCGCTGAGGACAGTGTTTGGAGGAGGGGTGGAGTTGCTGAGGAGAGGAGTCCTAGACAATTTGCGTTGAACCTCTATCGTAGAACGCCTTTACGAGTGACGTCTAGTTGGGCCTTTTGCGATTAACACTGGTTGAAGCCGATGTGTCTGTTTCCAAATCACCCACATGTATCTTCAGTTTTGCAGGAACATAAACTCACTTGCTTTTCCATATCATCTACGAAACATTTCTCATATATATATTTTTCCGCCAGCGCCACTGCTCGATGAGCGACTTATTTTTATTGCGCTCCACGTAAGTCAGGCTTAAGCCCTCGGTCATCACAATGTACGCCACTACGGCATGTGCGGCTTTCTTCCCTTCGGGTAGTGTACGCTACAGAGCATTCGAACACATGGTTGCCTCTATCCCGCATAAAACATTAATTTAGGAAGCTTTTTTAAGTCGATGTCGCGCTCGTCGCCTGTCACGATTAGGCGCTACGTCTGAACATACATTGCTCCCGTTGACGTCATATGCAGCCCCAAGTTTGTTTACCAGCGTGCAGGTTATACGTTGCTCCTGACCGCTGCCATGGTAAGTACGTGCTGCGGGTACGGCCGTGTGACTGGCTCCGGGTTTGCTTACGGCCAACCCCTATTCAATTATATATAGGCAGCGTTGATGCCAAACAGCCGCCCCAACCATTATACAATAATGACAGAAATGAACAGGTCGGCCTCACGACGAACAGTTCGTGTTTACGGCTGTATTTGCTATCCATATATCGTCTACGTTTCATCACTTCCTCCAGCCTTCACCCCAGAAATGCGAACAAATGTACACATGGGATCTAACTACTATTCCGTTCGATACATGAAGACACTGTTCTGGTACCTTCCCAGGCAACGACACAAGTAACTCCCGCTGGGTTCTTCCATTGTCCGTGCTGCTTCGGCAGGGAGGGATGGTACTTTTTAACCCTCGACACGTATCCAAAACGTAGCCGTGAACCGTGTATATACCTAGGCATTGATTCAATTGGTTTGAACTTCCGTTCTAATGGCATTGTGTGTCGCGCGTAAGTTGTATTTATAAATTGAGGATACATGTATTTCCCTGCTACAAACCACAGTAAGTATCACGTTGTCCGTAGCTTATCCATCTCGCTTTCAGTGACACACTTGCACCTGGCGTACTACACGCAGTTACACAGGCACAGGTGTGTGACGTGATACAATGTACTGCTGTACTGTTAGTCGAGTTCTTTGAAGTGTCAGATTAGTACTTTTTGTCAAAGATACGTCGTTCTCGGGTACACCACAAGACAAATAAATCGAGATGAGGGCATTAGTTTTGCACTATGGCATAAACGTGAATAGTATCCACAGGGTCCTGACGACTCAATGGCCTAGACATTGCAGTTGTGCCGCGCAGAAGTATGATTGGTTTGTACCATATTCAAAATAGTGTGCCCGACCGAGAACGGGTGGCTGGGTCGTTGGTCTTTATTGGCGCTGTTGTAGTGGCACGGCGATGTGAGTGTCACGCAGGTCACGACATGCGACATGCGTTCTTAGTACACCATGCCACATTCTACCTGACTTCATCACTTGCCATGACTTCTTCGTCTACTCTAAGGTCTCTCTTAATCTTCATTGGTGTACCTGCGTTGCTCTGTTTAAAGCTCAACCGTATTCGAGAGTTAGTCGGATTCGTTCATTCAAATTTTCTGTGGTTGCCTCGAACGGAGGGTTACGGTTAGTTGCACTCATATCGCGAACAGTGGGTGTCAACTATCTTTTCGAACAAGTGGTAAGCATCCTCGTTGATGTTTATAGATGTACGTGATAGATTGACGTATTGTTTGGCGACAAACTGACATGGCGGAAATGTTTCTCCCCCTTCCATCTCATGGGAAAAAGAGTGGTGCCCCGACCATGAATGTTTTATGTAAGTTCCTTCTGGACTCAATATTTTTTCTTGGTGCTGTTCGTTTGTCCTGCTACCGTGGGAGCTCCACTCAGGCCGGGCCAATCACGCGAGTAAGTGCGCTGGGCAAAGTTTCCGCAGCGTAGATTATGCTGCCGCAGCAGTCGAGTAGCACCCACTGAATTGTTCTTCTCTGATGCAGAGTAGACCGTCTGAAGTAATGCGCATGGGCGGGTACACAAAGTTTCACAGTTAGTCTACGAGATCTTCGTTTACTTGAGCACCGAAGGGCTCTTGTTTTCGGCAGGTAAATATCTCCCAATCCAAACAGCATCATATCTACGTAGTACCTCCACCATTGCAAGCATCGTAGGTACTTCGCTGCTAGTCTATCATTGTTTAATTCTCTGACCCCCCCCCTGTCGAACGGATAGCGTCTTCTGTGTAAAGCCAACACTGAGTAACGATTGCGTGAAGCCCTTGGTTGAAGTCGTACACACACACCTTTTTGGGCAGTCTGATCTCAACGGGAGTGCTCGATTTCGTTCACGTAAGGCGTACGACGTCAATAGCATACTGTGAACGATGAGGGCAATGCTTATTCATGTTTGTCAGACCGCGACCGCTGCAGTCGTGGCGCTCGAACGACGGCAGTAGTAGCGACGCATGTTGCTTGGCGTGTTTATACATATCAAACCGGCGACCCCAGCCACATTGGTGTGTATATGGGACGAAGACGATGGCATGGCCACCAGCAACCTTCTTTTTCTGTCAAGTATTTGGTGCTACCCTTGCTAGTGTAGTGTTTGACGCACGCGCTTACCGCCCCCACAGTTAATCCCCTGTAAGACTCTCATCTGCCCACACACAACGAATCAACACGGTTATTGTGGCCAGGGTTCAATTCGACCGCGCGGTGTCTACCGGGCATCTGCCTCGTACCGTAGAGAGGCAGTGCCTGCACTCTCGATCAATAGCACTGGGGCGGTATAAAAAGAAAACCGAGTAGTTTGATCGTTGGACAAGAGATTACCAAAGTCTAGCTTCCAAGCCCTTGCCTTGTTCGTTTTTTTTCGTTGTCCGAGGGTCGCTTGGTTGGTTCCGCTGCATTGGGAATCTGGTGCAGGAGTTTCTCAAGAGATATATGCCTGGTCAAAAACAATTGTGCAGACCGCATGCTACGTTTAGGTGGCGGGGCATCCTCTGACACCAGCACCACGTTCATATTTTGCGTAACAGTGTAGGTGGCTGCATTTCCTATAGTGCACCTTTTAATTCCCCCCTCCCGGTCTGCACTTTCCCTACTCTGCCGTTGCCTTGGAAGTTGTTTTCGACCAACCAACTGTCCCCCTCGAACGGTGACGGGGAGGACTGGTGATAACATGAGTGATGCTCCTCTTTATTTGAACCAATAGAGCCAGTGAGATAGCTGGTTCTACTAATGGGCTCATCATTCGACGGTACGAATCTTGGACTCGCTATGTACTATTCGTAGATTTCAACCCCGACCACTCCGTTGTGGAATCATATTCTGTGTGGTTGGTGGGTTGGAATACGTAAGGAGGAGATAGAGAAGCCCTGCATTATCGCACCCTAAACCAACTATGTATGACAAGGAGTACGAAAGTGTGTACAGTTATATACAACATGTAACCGCCATTGCAAGAACAATTTTAACAAACGCGCTCCCCGGCTTATGAAAGGTGACGAAGAGCCATGAACACTTGCTAACACTTAAAACGTATCAGCGACAGTCGCACAAGAAAAAACCCGGGCACCGTGTCGTCGAATCCATTGGAATATAGGTTCCGGCCGTATTCCAAACAACAACCATAGCTAGAAAATCAAACGAAACTGGTGCCCTACTGACACATAACCCTCATGGAAGCGCCCTATGGCGGCGACAAGAAATAATATTCCCTGCATCACTCGAGTATTGTACTAGTGAAACAATGTTCAATATGCCCTTGCTCACCATCCAATGACAGATTAAACATGAACCTACGGTGAGACTTGAGTTGATAGATTTCTTTTCAATATCCTCGTGCTGCTTTTTTCCAGCTGCAGAATGACCGTCCATATACTTCACACGAAGTAGCTATTGGGCAAAATAGAAGCACATGGCATTGTGCTCGCTATGAGCAGAACATGATGGTTCCCGGTCAAAACTATGGTAAATAGCTATCGTCCAAATCTGGGGCCTATCGGCGAGGTCGGCATCAATTACTCAGTAGACCTCATCTCTAATCTACGTGAATCCCAACCCATGGATCCCTCGAAGGTACAGTATATTCCTCACAATTGCCCGACGCAGCATTTTTTCACAGCTGCGTGAGTGGCGCGTCACAGCACGCACAGGGTTCGAGGTGTTTGCCCTCGTAATGGTCGACAATGATACCACGCTACCCTCTTTGCAAGGACAATCCCCTTCAGGCCCGCCTCTCACCGTGGATGACGAGAATGTCAGATGATAACTGCCGCTATAACAGTTCAATACCTTTTTATCAAACGCCTTCTACGTAATCTCGAACGTTTCTAACTCCCGTTCGTGTTTTAAATACAAACCAGCTTACCAAGTTAGTTCGACGATGATATTCATAGGTAATTTCGTAACAAACGCTGCATGGGTCGTTCTGTACGGCGATGTCATCTTGATGAACGGCCACAATCATATATATAAAATATATATATATTGCCGGCCACAACCATGCATACAACACGGGTCGGTGCTACGCTGCTTCACACTAGGTGCTACCACGGGCTGTATAAATAGTCAGGTTGCACTGCTGTCCGATCCGCTTCGGACCATCGACGCGTTGGTTAAGACGAACGATTTTCCGTTTGACGTAGATATTTCGCGCGAACAAACACCTGCGCGACGTCTACAAAGGAACTCGTTGAACCATGTTGATGGGCCATAACCGTCCGAATTTTACCTAATGCTCATGGAGGCCTTGGCCATAACGTTTGACGCATGGTTTATCCAACATTTGACAGCATCTCTGAGCGGAATATGTAGACTTTGTCTATACATTCAAACCAGCCTTATCATCCGAAACATACACCGACTTCGCGCTCACAGGATCCCGTCCTTGTGGCGGTGTAGCGGCTTCGTTTGTATCGGTTGGTTTCGGCCACGCCGCATAGTATTGTGGAAACTCCACATATAGTGCGAACTGCGGAACCAGTTCAACGTCTTCCTGGAACCCAGTCGGCATACACGCGCTCAACTTCGTCTTCCGTCGTTTATCATTTTGTTTCTCATTACCCTCCGTGGCTTTGTCCACTCGTACGCTACCGTATGTGACGCGTTCCTGTCCTCAGAGAGTATCTTTAGCCGATTTTTGGTAGGTTCGCCTTAAAGGCGTTAGCTCTGACCCCTTGTGATGTTCCGAACCGCGGTCTCGAGTTACTCAGATTTGGTACTCCCCTCTGACAAGGGTACCCTCGCCGTTCTCCTGGACAGAGCCGAAGGCTGACGCCGTGCCGCCGTGGTGTTTGCCCGTTCGTGAGGGCAGAAGAGGTCTAAAGCTCCCCCGTAAGAGGGACTCATCATATCAAATTTTTCGGTCATGCCTGTCGGGACCGAGGAGGCCCCCATCCCGTGCCCTTGAAACAAGATCATCGTCTAGGCCGATACGTCCCAAGTATCCCCGGCAACAGGTGCCTCCTGTGCGCTTTCCTGCCCAGACGCGTCTATATTAACCCCACACGGCACGCTGACGTCGTTTGAGTTAGCCAGATCGCCATCCAGCTTAGTCATCCCCCCCCACCACCTCGATGCCACATCGTGTCGTCAGACCCCTCCCTTCCATGCACGGAGGACCGTTCGTCTGGGCAGATACATGTCGTGCAAGCGACACGCGTCGACAGGTTGAAATTCGCTCAATGATCACGGTGTTGTGTCTAGGCAGTACTCGTAGAGAGTCACGGGCGTAGGTGGGTGAATGACCAAGGCCAAGACACTTATAGGCTTTGACCTGTGACTAGTCTTGTGTAACACAAGCCAGGCTTGAGAAAAGGTAGAAGCAACATCGGGAGAGACTATTGTGTCACCTCTCATGCGACTACTTTCTCACTGGGTTAATAATCATTTATGTGCTGTTCAAATCATCGCGCCCCTAGTGGGGCGCCCACACTCATAGCGACGCAATATCCGGGTATTACGCTACTGGATGAAGCTCAGCAGCGTTTAACTGGACCCGCCATTTCGACCGTTTCGAGAAATGCTAGCACTCATTCCGCTATCTGCTCGACATGAAAACCGTAGGGCCCATAACGTTTTCCTTGACATCTTGTGATCTACACGGAGCGTCAAACTACCCCACGCGTATTTCACCACTGCAACCAGACAGAATGATTACCACCTTCGACGAGACACCATCTTCACGACATTGCGCGAGGAAGCCCCCCAACATTTCTGCAGCGTCCGACTTGCGGTGTATACAATGCCCCCTCGAATGTCGTGAAAATATCTCATTTATTACCCTCAAGGCATACGTTATCGTCGCGCATTATAGGATCGTACGGCTTCCTCTCGAGAGCCACTACCACCTTCTGCCCGCTCGCCTATTGTGCTGAGTACAACCTCCTGGATGTTCCCAGCGCAATAGGAGTCGTTGATATAAATCGAAACGTCGTTGGGCGGTTGCCCCGGGATGAGTTGCACAGGTGTTGAAGAGAGTGGGTAGGAACATTAGATGGTGCACGAGGTCGTGCAAGTGTGCAAACGTAGGCAGCCACTCTTGCCCAAGACCACTGCCGGACCAAACGACAAGCAGAATGTATGTTTAGACGGAGCAAATTGAGCCGTTGTTGACGTGTAGTTTGAGTTTCCACCCGTTATTGCTGATAACTGTACCTTCTGAGAGAATCGTGCGGGAACATTGTCCACTATCGCACAATCCTTACCCAACAAGCCGACTTCCGTTTCTTCCTTCTGCCCACATCACCACTTGTGTACTCGGTGTCGTTAAGCCGTTGAATGCTGAGGCATGGGTGGTATCCTCATTGTCGCAATATCTCGCCCCACGTTTGGCCGTCAGCGCCGGAACACACCCCTCTTTGGCGTGGGACATGTGCCATCAGTGTGCTCCTGTCTGTTGCGCCGGCTGCATAGCTTATTTTCGCAGTCCGTCGTCAAACGGGACATCTCGCCATACCTGTTCCACTCCTCGGCCGGGGTGCTACGTGTCCGTAGGCATTGCGGTGCTTTCATCACCATCCGCAGCCGCCGGTGATCTACCGCTATCCCTATTCGCACCTCGTGAAACCTGGTCGTTTTTTCCCTAGTTCTCCGCCCTTTTCATTGTCGCAGCCAACATGCTTCCAACGGCCACCCAGGCCACCGTTGTCGGCGTGAAACGCATGACCAGAGTTGGACCTCCATATCCTCTATCGAACACAATTAGTGATGTCGCTCTTTATCCGTCTGAAACATCTTATTTCGGCCTTTGTTGTCACGAGGTTCCACATTCCCTGCGTCCATCTTGTATTAACCTACCAGGACGTCATCGAAGACGGGGTCAAGCGCCAGGCATGCGGTATGCATCCTCGCGGCAAGAGTCTCGAGCATGTTGCTCCTCGTCGATATCTTCAGACGTCCACAATGTCGAAATATGTCGGGTATGGCCCCCGTTGTGTGAAGACCGTATCGCACAAGAGGAGCGACCTATACATTCCATGACGAGGTACGCCTGTGCAGTACACTGTACACGAATTTGCCGTTTGATTTGTCGCCAGGACGTGACACGCAACCGTATGAGTTAGGCACTATTGGCTGCACTTGCGGTCACAAGTACCGCGTTTGTTTTGTCCAATTTCATCACGGGAAGTTATGGCGGTTGATCTGGCATCGAGCCAGACAGGAAACCTGTTTCTTTGGCGTCATATCGAGCGTTATGTGTCCGGTGGGTGAAGTATGGCGTCAACACGCTAGACGACGATGCGGCATTGTGCTTGACCACGCGAGATGGGCAAATCGACCGCCGCACGAACCTCACGTGGTGTGTACTCCATACTCCAATTATTGGCTCGTTTGGCTGACTCCTCGCCGCAGCATCCTCGTCAGGGTCGACAGTTCCTCCGATTCCTGTCCCTCTCAAATACCTCGAGGCATCGATGCTCAAGTTCGATCCTCTTCGTGCTGTAGTGCTTGATAGCCATCCTCCAGTAGCGGCCGTAGTATCCACCAGCGTAATGTTCGGCCTATTGTGCGCTCTACTCCTCAGCAGCGCAGTCGCTAGGGCTGCCGGGATGCGATTGGCCGTTGTCCCCAGGAAGCTACGCCACCAGGTTTCTCGTTGCGTGCATCATAGATGCTTGGATATGTTTCGTCGTCCCCTGAACCTCTCATCCCCGATTTCAAATCTCATCGTCGGAAGGTTCTTGCCACGCTTGAGCTGGTCCGTTCAAAGAGATCTTTGATATATGTTTCCCGAGCACAAACGGTCCTATTGCAAAAGTTATTGTGTTGGTTTTCCTGTCAGGAAGCTCTAACCGCCCCGCCGTCGGATGCGAGAAACATAAGGAGGAGTGAGATACACGCGATTAATGCTTCCACATCAAGCCGACTATTCATGACAATATTCGCAACGTAGTCTGCAACAGGCCACCATCATCGCTGGACTAATCCGAACGAACCAACGTCCCCGCTCGTAACTGCGCGATGACCCCAGTCAGGGCTGTCGGGATCCGATTAGCCGTTGGTCTCGGTAACTACGCCACCAGGTTATTCGTTGCGTGCATCATCGATGTCACCAGGTCTCATGTTGCGTGCATCATCGATGTTTGGCTATGTTTCCTCGTCCCCCGAACCTCTCGTTCCAGGTTTCAAAACTCGTCTGGTGGTAAAGTGCTTGCTACACTTGAGCTGACCCTTTCTAACATATTCTTGATTTGTGTTTCCGGAGCACACACGATCTCAGTACAATAGTATGTGCGTCGGTTTTTCCTGTCTGGATGCTCTAGCCGCCCCAACGTCGCATGAGAAAAACATCAGGAGATAAATATATGCTATTAACTCTTCCACACCAAGCAGACTATTCGTGACGATATTCGCGACGTAGTCTACAACAAGCAACCATCATCGCTGGAACAATCCGAATGAACCAACGTCCCAGCTCCTGTCTGCGCGAAGACCCCAGTCTGTT
>JASSKH010000214.1:0-44727 GCA_031763025.1 Macrocystis pyrifera
CGCATTCAAAACACCTTGGGGAACACGGGTAGGCGTGAACAAACCGTCGCTTGTCGCCATGGTGAAGACGTCTTGCGCCTCCGGAGCCAAAGGCATCTGCCAGTACCCTTGAAGTAGGTCCAGCTTGCCGAAGAAACGCGCCCCCAGCAGATCTCCCATGTCTTCATGGTTGGGCATGACGCCCGGGGACTTCTCCACCTGTGCGTTCACCGCCGAGTAGTCGCTCACCAAACGGAAAGAGTCCTTCTTGGGCACCGCCATCGCCGGACTCGCCCACACCGCCTGGATGTTGTGGTAGACAAAGCCAAAAAAACACCAAAGCAGCAATGCACTTCGAGAGCCAGTCCCTTTTCGTCGGTTCGTACCGACGTGGCGTTGCCTTGACAGGCTTCGCCTGTTGCTTCAGCTGCACTCGCATCGGCTCCACTTGCGCTGGCGGATCACCACACAGCGCACGGCGAAAAGCTCCCACGCGACGAGCCAAAATTTCGCGCAAACGGGTTGCTCCGCCGACGCTTAATCCACTCTGCTCTGCCTGCTGCACGCTGTCCTCCAACGCCCGTTCTCGGGCCGTCCGCTCCTCCTCCGGATCCATGAACATGTCTGGCCCCCGGTCGACCAAATGTTCCACCGCCTTGTCCTCCGGAGCATCCACCGTAGCCTCGGTCTGAAAAGCACGCACGGAAACCGTCACTCTGCGCGCCGCAAGGTAACTCGGAGTCTCCACACCGGTCGATACCGGCACTGCGCGAGGGCGAAGCTTCTCCAGAGCTTCACGGTAGACGTCGATGCCAAGAGCTTTCATGGTAGCCATGCCAAACAGAACGACGTTATCTGTACCAGGCATGACCGCGAAAGTGATGGGCTCAATTTCAATTTCACCGCTCCCCACGGCGTCCGTACACTCACGGCAATCGGCACCGTTTTGTGCGTGACCATCACTGAAACACCCGTAGCGGTTTTCGCCTGCTGCGGGCCATTTTCGAACGGAATTTGCAGATCGGCGCCGCCGAAATGCGAAGACAGCTGCTGAAGTAAGCCGACACCGATGGACGTGAGCGCCGACCCCGAATCAAGGATCACACACGCGCCATCAGCGAACCAACCGACCCTGGCAAAGAGAGATCAGCGCGTAAACACTCAGCGCTGCGATCGACAGGCACTTCACCTGCCGTTGAACTCTGGTCGGTACCAAGAGTCACCTGACGCCATGGCTGCCCTCCTACAGCCGGCGCCGAAGAAATAGAATCGGCGGTCCACCCCGACCAAGACGTCGAATATACAGACGGTTCCGGCGCTACCGCCCCTGCAGCAGCACCAGACACTGACTCCGCCCGCTCGGTGGATGGCGAAGTTCTCGCTCCAGCAGCACCCACCGATGTTCCAGCTCCTCCAACGTATACAGCTCGGCCGGCAACAGACGAACCAGATCCCGACCCAGCGGCTCCTGCCGCTGGCGCACCAGAAGTTGAAGAAGCAACAGCAGAAGTTCCACCGCCCGCTGTCAATTGATTGCCACCACGGCCACCGCGCCCGCGTCCATGGTTGAATCTGCCCCGGCCGCCATTGCGGCCCCCGCGATACCCTGACGACCCGCGCCCACCACTGCTGGGAGCTGTGCCGCCACCGCGAGCTTTTGGGCAATCAGAAACATAATGGTTGGGATCACCACACTCGAAACAGACGCGAACAAACGACTTTTTCGCGGACTGCTGCTGTTTCGGTTTCTGCTGCTGTTGGCGTCGCGGTTCAGCTGCCCCTGCAGCATCTTTCCGACCATACGCCTCGATGAATTTCCACTGTTCTGCAGCAGAAAAAATTTGGTCCATGACCAATGCCGGGTCCTTCTTCCACCCTGCAGCGTACGTTAGCTGACCTTTTACGTACTTTTTGAACTCGGACGGCCATAAGCCATCCACCAACGCCATGCTCACAAATTCCGCCGGTCCGGGCAACCACGAACGGTCCTGCGCGCGGTACATGGCATGCACCGCGTGATTCTCCGCAAAATACTTTTCCATAGCGGAGTTTACCATCATCGCGCGGTCTTTGACGGATGTTTCACCGCCCTGCTTTTCATCGCGCCTCATTGAGAGAACGCGACGCAAGTCCGCTGCCGCCCGCGAGGTGTCAAATCTGTTGCTGGTGGTTGTGTAACCAGCGTGCTGCCTAACAGCGTCCAACAACTCCGAGGCGGTCATCGTAGTCTGATGCTTGTAAAATCCCTCAAAACACCGATGAATGTAATTGGGGATAAGCTGGCCCATGCTCACTTTGGAGTGCTGAACCACCCCCTGAGCGTTGGCGAGCTGCAGCCGTTCCTCATAATCGAGGTACGCTGCGTAAAAAACACGAGAGGCCTGCTCGGTCCACACCTCTCCGTATTTCGGTGGAGTCAGAGACTCCCCTATCACCAGCGGCGTGCTTGCCGTGTGCGCCATAATCCACAGCAGTCCACCTGGACTCTACTGTAATAACGGAGAAACTGCCGCCTGACCTGTGCGTCCTCCAGCTCCCGGAGCGTCCCTCCCCTGCTGTGCGCTTCAAGCCGTTTCGATCCGTCCAACGGGCCAACTGCCTTCCCAGCTGTGACCCAATACTCCGCAGCCGAAAACTCCTCCAACAGAAGTTCCGCGAATATCTAGATATTATGGCCTCTGCCAGATGATATCAGCAAGAGGGCTTCCAGCGAGGGACTCCACCAGTCTCGCTGGCCTCGCACTCAGTAAGTCTTGTTCTTAGAGCTTGTATTATCACGGAGTGATCCTCATCGGACCACGAGCCAGGTGGCTAGGGGACATCACACAGGATCCCCGGCCACTGCTCCACTCACACATGCGATTACACTGAAACCTCCACGGCTTGGTATCTTTTGGCTACAGTACGTATGCTGTCCGTCTGGCAGGCTTTCTGAAGTCCTTGTGTCGTTTGACTTTTTCATTTCAAATTTTTGTTTTTTTTGTTTTTTTGTCTTTATTCTATTATTTTTGGTCCTGCTTGTGCTGTTGTGTTCTCGTACCCGGTACGCTGACTTTCTCTTGCTTGACACTTGAATTTATTTTTTCGATCATTTTTTATTTTTTGGTGAACCTCTGTCTCACAGTCTGTGACCACGTAATCAGTATCTCTCTAGGATAAGGAATTAGGACGGACACTGGGTGTACTAATGAAGCTGGGTAGCAAGGACGATTTAATGTGAAGACAACAACAACAACAACATTGCGGAAGGTACGTGCATCGGCCAATGCCGATGACAACAACAACGAACTACAGTAGTAGTAGTAGTAGTACTGAGCTTACAGCACGGATCTTCCACATGCGCATAGTACCCTGCCTGCTGCAGCTGTTGGCGCACTGTGCTGAGCACAGCTGGAACAGTGGCAATTTTGATCACACACAGCAATACTAAGCAGAAGAAGCAGGGAGAGAGGTGTGTGATGCTGGTTGGTGTGTTCGTGGCGTGGTCAAGTGATCGATCGAATAAACCAACTGTGATAACCGCAGTACGATCATCCATACGCGCAAGGTGTACGCACTGCTGCTGCTGCTGGGCAGCCGGGCAGCAGGGTTGTGGTGCTGTAGGAAGCTAAAGGTAAGCACGCTCTGTGCACTGCTGTGGCTATTGTTCTCTAGGCGGTGGTCCGTGCTCCGTGCAACACAAAAAAAAATGTACAGGGATATACGTCATCCTGGGCATATATGGATCAAAGCGTACATGGCAGATGGTGGAATGCGGACTGCAGGCTCCGACAAACGCAACCAACCACAGCAACACTGCGCATATGGCTGTGTAGCACACGCACGGCGGGTGGGGCGGGGGGCGGCAGCGTTGGAACGTTGGGATCTGTGCATGTTGTCTGTTGCGTACCTGGTATATGTCTGAACTGTGTGCTCTCAGCTCGTGAGAGCCTAGGGAAGAAAACAGACAGCATGGCATTGTATGTACCGATACGTACGTACAAAGTAAGGCCTTTCGTACTGAAACCAGGGAAATCGTCTTACCCACTCCCGCCGGAAAAAAACTTTGAGCGCCCGCCACGCGCTTCAGAGTGCACGGATCGCGCCGAGACCTAGACCAGTGTGTCCGGCAGGGCTTCCCGTGTCCGTGTACTTACCGTTTTGCCTAAAAGTGCTCGTGCGAAGAGAAAAGTTGGCAAAAGTACGAAAATTTGACTAATACACGTATACATATATAGTACGGCGGGTTTAAACTCCAGTTTCTTGAAACCGGTGGGTCATACGTTTTTCTATAATTGCTTGGAGTGGCCTCAGCGGTACCGTTTGGGCGGTAATCCAGTGGTGCGGTGACTCTTGGGCAGTAATGCCAGGTGGCGATGATTGCTTGGCGATAACACGATACGGCGGTGAAATTGAGGCGTTCCCGGTAACGTAGAGTATGGGGGTAATTGGTCGGGGGTATGCGGCTTTTCGTTTGTTTGCTCGACATCCTCCGGTCGTATCCGGCACTACCAAAACATGCGGAAATTTTCCCAGTACCGAGGCCGCCCATCTGGGCGGTAAGTTCATGCCTAGAAAAATCCCGCAAAGTATCCTGTCCATATCGGTGTGACCTCGGCATCCCAACACAGGCAGCCTTCTCCAGGCTAGCCCTCCTCTGTTGGATCTACGAACAGTAGGTCTACACCACGGGTGAAGATGTCAGATGATTCGTTCACGTGGAAGTGCTGTCATGTAACTCCTCCTGCGTAATCTCCCTTGTCCCTAATTCCCGGACGCGGTTGAAAGCAAAACCAGTCTACCATTCTTCGAGACTTTGGTGAGAAATGTCGTTACTAACGCTGAATGGAAATCTCTGCATGTTTCGCCTCATCGTGCACTGACGATTATATCTAGGTATGTATGGCCATAATGAGTTCTACCTTGCTGTCCACGAACATGCGCAAACACACGGATTATTCCCACACTACTCCACACGGTACGTTCCCACGGTATGTAGCGTTATATCGGCCCCACGGGCGTTGACTTTGCGTTTACCTTTTAGAGGAATCGGTTGAGGCGACCGATCGTTGCTGACACGGTCACCACTCCCACATAGTAGTTTCAGTTATTGCTGGGCGTCGCACCAACAAACACCTGGGCCGTGTCTACATGGAAACGTTACGAATCTTTTTGAGGTTAACAGGATCCCTTATTTTGACTGGCGCTAGTGTGGGAAGTGATTCAGATCGTATAAAAGTGTTCTTCATCCCGAGATTGTCTGATGTCCTCGGCCGCAAATCTAGCCCTTGTCGTTGCAAATCAAGCCGTTCTTGTCCATCTTCGAGGTAAACACCCACAGCGTGCATAGCCCTTCAAGGCCTGCGGTAACAGTTTTGGGGGCACGCTACTTGGATTTTGAGGGGGTTATCGTCAACACGGGAGTGCAGTTTCTAAGGCATCAATGTTTACCGCCCTTGTGCCGGGGTCGTGAACTTGGATGCACTTGTCGTTTTATAACGGCCCCACTCCACCTTCATATTGTTGCGCGACGCGGCTTTGTATTGTTGCCAGTCAATATAAGCTACCGACCTGCGGGGGAAGCTCTACGTTTGCCTGGAAAATCTTGGGCATGCGCACGCTCATCCCCCCTCTGTTTTCGACAGCAGGTCCTCCAACCCTCATAGTCACTGCATCCTCCGTCGTCGAGGCCTTACACCTCGAGATATTCCAGAAACCACCGCTTCGGACGCTGATACAGGCATCGCGTCCTCAACGTTAGGGTCTATCCTTAGCCGGTATCAGCCGTTTAGCCCTCGAAGTGTTGAGTCTGACTTTGGGTGTGGTCCTGTACTATCACGGAAATCCCCCCCGACCCCGAGTTTCTGCGCGCGGTTGGGTAACTTGTAACAGGGCCGCGGGAAACCTTCATGGAAACCTTGGACAGTCCCCAAGACTGATTCGTCGACCGGGTCGAACTTGTTAGCGATGTATGTCTCTTGTCCCTCGGCTTTGAATCCACCGTCAGCGTTACCGTATAACACGCTTGCCAGCACACCCCACTCGGATGGCATTTGTCCTTACAACAGCGCACTCGAGTGTACGTTTCCAGTTCTAGCTTAACGACGGTCACTTGGTCACCGTGGGTGCGTTGAATATCACCGCCTCTTTCGGAAGGGTGCCTGAAAAAGGTATTATAGTCGAAAATGATCACACCCGGTGGATAGGCCGATGGACACCGTTATTCCACAACACGGCCCACCGGTATGGATACTGGTGCCAGGAGGATGAGACTGCTGCTCCCGATCACAGTGGGCCGATCACGGGACTTGTGGTTACATCCCGGTCCGACTTCTACGGTCTTGCAGTAAACGTACGGTAGGTGATCTGTGTGAGCTGGAGAGGAAGACTCCATGTAAAGATATCACTCATCTGTTTACCGTCAGTGGAAACCCGTCTCGGACGTGCAATCCTCAGCAATTTTATTGTCTGATGTGGTACCGATAGTCGTTCCTCCGTGTAGCAGGAAGGCGTCGTGTTTTGATATCAAACCCGGGTATGAGGCATGGGTCTTACTATCACTGGCATTTGTAGGGAAAAGAAGGGAACTGGTTTCATGTCGAAGTCGTTCGCTCATGCGGTATGACACCCTTCTATCAAATTTAACGTGCGGCCTTGTCGCATCCCTTTCAATCTGGCCGAGGTCTGTTGACACTCTTCAGCAATCCAAGAAACCGCTTGGAGACCTCTCGGATTTAGAACGTCCTATCAGCTGATGGAGTACTGTATGTCCGCACTCATTATGAAGCAATATTCCGTCATACCCCCCCTCCTATATTATGGACCTGGTATATATATATATGTAGGTTGGGTTTGATTCGGTTGGCGACTGCGCAGTAAACCACGCCTCTCGAGGCATAAGCGAGACAGCCAGGGTACTGTTTTTGTGTTTTATTTTTAGGTTCTTTGGCGGCTTCCACGGCCGTGGTCAAGTTAGTTTTTTTTTGCGTAGAGAACCGTTACTCCGCACAAGAGGGATGATCGTATCACATAGTGTGTATATGGTGAGACACCCATGAGGCAGATAGATAGTGAAGCCATTGCTGTCTCTGGAATTAGCCACACCAGAAATTACATCAATTCATTGACGCTGTCATCCATACGCAAGAAAATCCGTCTCTGAAGCGGTTCTTAGTTCGATGCAGCTCACCGTTCATGCTACGCTTCCCACGCATCACGGCGCTTAGCGCATGGTGCAAGCAATGTCTGCCTGGTCGGTGAAAACCCGACGTGCTCCGTCCCGGCGTTCTAGGGATGCGGGGTCAATGGTAATATGACTACGGCCATTCACGATAGTGAGTACACCCCCCCCTCCCCCTCGCTACAACGCCCATTCGCTGGCACACACTTTAATTGCGGAGGTCTCATACATGATGTGGTTCATCGGGGGTGCGCTAGATAGCACGCCCCACTACCAATGCGCACCCGGCGGCCCAGATGTCAAGGCCAAACAAATATTACCGCCGGCGTGCTTTCATGCGTGTTGTCCGGCCTGCTTTATGAAATTAACCTACGTCGCCCGAGCTTAAACTGACTATGCTCCGTCTTCTCCTTCGGAGAGATCATGTTCTGCCAACGGAGGCACTGCCAATGTTCGAAAATGGGTAGTCGATATATTGGGTAAATGCGGTGGATTCCCCCGTACCGGCTTCTCCATCCCATACAACGTAGATCAGGTATGGGCCCGCATTAGGAAACGTAGCGAGATGATCAGAAATAAAAAACATTTAAAGTGCCAACACGCCCCCCCACCCCCCCCTAGTCTTAGCTCCAGAACCTATAGTATCGGGATAATTGCCCAGCACTCCCATTAGTTTTAAAGCACCATTGCTCTATCGTTGTTGACGATGCATCAATAGGATGTCGCACTCGATCGTTCATTGTAAGAGACATGAGCAATACTGCATCATTTTTTCACTTGTCTATAATATAACGATTGCCGCCTACTGCATCCGGAAACTTGGACGTCGCCTCAGGCGGATCTTTGTGCGAGCTAGGAAACTTGTTTATGCCGCAGTAAACTAACTTGTTTAGGTTGGTCGTGCTATGACGTCATCTCCGTTCTAGCAGGTTGAAATACAGCTACAGCGTCTTCTTGTGTCGACACATACTATGCATTATATTTCCGGCTGGTAGGCCATCTGTTAATGAAAGTATTTTTTTTTTCCTGTGCACGTCGATACATCGGGTACCGTGTGAGATTATGCGCACTCGCGATCAGGGTCAAGTGCCATACGCTTAGTAGCTGAAATATCGTTTGCTCAATTTCGAAGAACGATGGGGCCCCAACTCGACCTTATATACGAAATTATTGGCTGTTCACAGGGCTGTTAGGTATCTGATTTTCGCTGTTGGCAACTTGTTGCGAGAAATGAAATTCTCAGAAGTGTGACACCAGCCACATTGGCTCTGGAATACGCAAACACTCTGAAGCGTGTCAATTCGTTTTTCGGACTAATGTCGTAAATGCTTGTTAGTAGGATGACGTATATCTGGCACTTCTTTTCGAACCTGCGACAGTCCGTTTGAACGGCTGCTGGGTCAGTCTTGTGTGTATGCTTGAATACGCTGGGTCAATCTTGTATCTACGTCCGCACGCGTACTTGTGCCTATTTCTCGATCCTCAACGTTGGCTAGCCACTTCTGAACAGTAAAGCTACCAATCCTCCCAGCCTACAACCGCACCTGATTGACAACGTTCCAGCTGGGTGTTATGTGCTATATTTGATATGGACTGGCACCCGAAAAAAATGTATCAAAATTGCCATGCATTTGATAGGCACGTTTTCCGTGTTCGTGTGTACGTCATGCAGTTCAACTAAGTAGCTGGCGGCCAATGAAATTACGTTAGACTCCGAGGGCAGGCGCTGCCCCTCGATAAACAACCCGAATCATATATTCAATGGCCGTCACTAATGCAACACGTGTATGTGAATCGCATCACGTCCTTGGGTTGTTTGTGCCTATAAAAGGTTCCGATTGGTATCGCGCGGTTGGGATTGTGTATCTATCCACTGCAGTCCGAGATAACCAGGGAACGTATCTATTGTGGACGCAGCGCCTTCCCAGCTTAGTCCTGTATTGAAGACCCAAAAGGTATGGCACCTCCAACTCTCTTTTTTCCACGCCTCCGGAACATGATTACGTAGTGAAGGCTGCCGAGGGAAAAGGCAATGCTGACATCTAAAAATATCTCCCTATGTGGTTAAGCAAGGTGACCTCATTTGTGTGTTCGTTGATGGTTCTCGCCTGGTCGCGCTCGAGCCACTGATCCATGTTATTTCTCTACCGCAGTGTACGTATTCCTCGAAGTAAGAGATCCATTTTTGCAATCTGCACGCCTGTTGGCATCGAGCATCTGTTGTGCAAATCTTCGTCCAAACTCCATTTACCTACTTGTGGCCCGTATCGGCTCGTGACAAGTGCCTATTTTCATCAGTGGTTGCTTGTGGGTTGTTAACAACGATGGGATCGAAACCATATGTTGCGATGATGAGATGTTCCATTTCTCATGAATGCGCCTGTGCGACTAAAGTTCAGTAGTACAGGGGCTACATCTTAACCACGGTGCAGTAGTTATATGGCGCGGCCAGCGTCGGCGTGTCGGGGTGCGACGAAAGGTCAGCAGTATAGTGGCCACATCTTAATCATGGTGAAGTGGTTGGATGGCGCGGCAAGCGGCTTTAATATATATACATTACTTTATTCTGCCTGGTTTACTCGTTCAATGGCATGCGTCAGCGCAAAACGTCGCATTACACGTAACAGGGTTGTGGCGATGAGCGAAAACTGTTACTGGTGATGTCGGGCGCGACGAAACCTCAGCAGTACAGGGGCCACATCGCAACCATGGTTCAGTGGTTAGATAGTGCGGCCAGCGGCTTTTTCTATGTTTTTAGTGTAAGCTTTCATCATTCTTTTCTTGGTTTATTCGTGCGAGGATAAGCGGAAGCGAAGGCAAAATCGGTTACCAGTGAGTCCGGGTGCGGCGAAACCTCATCAGTGCAGGTGCCACATCTCAACCGTGGTGCCATGCTTAGATGGCGCGGCCAGCGGCTTCAATTTTATTCCTTCACTTTATTTTATTTTGCTTGGTTCATTCGTCACTGTGCGTACGGTGTCCAGCAAGAGGGGCGAAAACCTCGTGGAGAACGCTGACGTTGGGGGAGGGGCGAGAGTACAGGGTGGCGTTATAATTTTATGAGGATGATGCGCTGTCGGGGTAGGGTGAGAACCGCATGATTATATTGGAAGGGCGAGATCCCGGCCTTATTGGCTGCTCTTCGAATGTTGACGCGAAACCCCGAGGCTACTTTGGGCTGACGCGGGGTGCCTTTCCCGCGTGCCGTTGCCCGCAACAGCGAGATGGTGTTCGAAAAGTGATGACTGCCCTCCGTGCGACTTGAGTCGAGATCACCAAGGTCGGTTCTACAGCAGTGGCGAACAAACGCCCGACGCCGCGTTGCACGCGAATAGCACCTGGACGCGGGATATATATATACATCTATGCCCAAATGCTTTTCAAGATTGGCCGCCTAGAGATAAATCATAACTCACGAATCCTTGGCCCGGCGAACAATCGCTGTCAAGCCACGGCCCTGTCGGTTCGCATGTTCTACCTGTCTGCCAGCACCTCTCCCTGCTGTATCCACTTGATACTCTCACACGCGTGATCAACCAAGTAATGCCAGCTGCTGTTGTCGAAGCGAGCGACGTCCTACGGACACGTACTCAGCCGAATTTAGGAACCATAACGCCTTATTCTCTCTACAACAACGTGCAGATTATTATCATACCGGTTCCCCATGCCTAAAAGTAACTTACATGTAACATACACGACGGTCAACCAGTACCGACTACGAGCCTCCAAGCAAACGAAAGGGGGTCGTGGTTAGCCAATGCTCGCTGAGAGCACTACGCAGCAGCACGAAAACAGCAATATTGTCAGCCTTATCATCCGAGTGGCATCGTGCCCAAGGACATGTCCGCGGGTATGGGACACTCAGGCGCGGGTTAATGGGTTTACTTATCAATCGTTTGGATTTTGATGTTGGCATGTCCATGTGTCACGTCAGGTGGCTGCGAGCAAAAATCAAAATACGGAGATTTGTTCGTGTCTTGCGCGACCCTGGTCAACTTCAACAACTATTATGTTCATATATATATATTTTTCTGGGATGGAAAGCGTAGACGCGAGGTAGTGTATAGCTATGGCAAGTGCGATAATCAAGCGCGGCGCATAAACAACTGAGATATTCACTCAGCGCAGGATGAGCGGTGAGGCGGCCGCAAACGCCTTGGCTGAGACAGCAGTGCATTCCGTTTGGTGGGTATTATTGCGATAATCTGAGAAAATCTTCGCGAGAGGTGCACCACGTCGGTATTAGCAGCAGGAAGATGAAGAGAGAAACGCTTGATATCTGCTGCGTTTTCAATTATATTTTCGATTGTCTAGCCTTAAACTGCTGGGAACCCGGTGACTCAGCCCCCACCCGGCCCATCACGAGGCCGGAGAGCCTTGGTGGTGTTTGTTGTGTAGTATTTGGTTGATGATAATCAATTTCTTCACACTACTACTCTACGTTCGTGCAGATCGGTTTCTGCGAGCGACAATTTTGCTTTGTTGGCATAGCAGCTGAAATATACATATCTACAGTACGCGTGCAGCATAAAACCACCGCGTTAACTTTCGCCTCGCCTAGGCGTTGACCACCTCTCGTCGAATTATGTGTGTATGTTGGTTGTTGGTTGGCTTGTCGAATGGGGGTTCAAACCGTCTTTCCCAACAACACTGTGTCTGAAGAAGAAGGAGTGAAGTGCGAGTGCGCGTATGATAGCGAACGAAAGGCAGCCAAAATAGCAGGAAAACAGCACAACTCGCCGCAAGCAGCAGTAACAACACATCAACCATGCAAACGCTGTTACTATGTCACGCGGCGTCTTGCTATAATACAAACCAACGCATTGCTGAAAGCATATTCAGCCTGGGCCGTAGGATTCATTGGCGCGAGCATACCGAGCATGACTTAAACCACTGCGCAGTACCTACTGAAACGTCCATCCATGCTAATATTCATTGTCGAGGAATCGGGGCTGGACTGGGGTATACCAGATTAACCCGAAAACATAATTAATTCCGATACTTCGCATACATCGATGATCAGCTGCGTGCATAGCATCCTCAGAGAGAGGTGTATGTATCTTTAGAAGAGTCTTATTCGCAACTTGTATGAAGCGGAGTGAGCTGAGTCACGTGCATGATTACCACTTGTACATCTCCGTTACAAATTGGAGCTGCCCGTAGCAGCAAAAAACACAGAAGATAGCGCTCATACACAAAAGTCAACCCCTGTGAGTGTCGGAATGATCCGACGATGATATATATAAACAATATTAGAAAGACGTCCGGTGCGAGTTCGATCGATGAAAAGGGTTGTACTCAACTGGGGTAGCTGCTTAATCCGCTGGTCCTACACTATTCCGTTTATAGTGTGGTGTTTGTGCAATTGGAGGTACGATGTACTACTACTGTTGGGGCAGTTATGCTCAATTTACTAATGGTGCGGTGGGGTGGTCGCGCGCCCTTCTAAATGTAGTCCTAGTTAGGGACATACAGTAGTTCCGTGACTCCCCTCGCTGCAACGCGGATCACCCCGATTTGACAAGAACGATTACAGTCCGTTACCATGCTGCGCACTCAATAATATCATACCATGTAGTCCGAATTTAGTACAACATGATACGATACTGTTGCATGGCACAGTAGGTACACGGAAACAAATAACGAACTGCTGGTACAGGTATAAGGGGGATTATGCGAAAATATCCCACTTGCACCAAGACTGTACGGCTACACGACGCAGTCCGGACGGCTGGGGGAGTCGGTTTTTACGACACGCCTTGTAGAGACATTTGCAGCAGGCGCGGACGCGTGCCACGATAGGGGTAGCTAAGCAGCGAGTAGCGCAAAAGTACATTACTATCATTTTCTTGACAAGCCACGGTTATAACCACTCTAGGTCTTCAGAGGGGACATACCAGGTATACCCTCGCACATCTCCACGTAGTGGGCAACACATCAGTGGGGATGTACCATCACAGCATCGGCGTGCATACACCCTCAGTGACAGGTACATTCTACCCAAAGGAACAGTGGGGGCAGTGTTTAAGAGGCAGCACGGTTGGTTTTCAGGTTCATGAATATCGCTTCACTCTCTCGTTCTAGTGTTCTACCTGCCTTCTTTGTATATAGGTAATGGTCGAACAGCTGCAAGGAATGCTACGTACCGAATCAACTACCGGTACAAGAGTACTAGAAGCATCCACAGAGGTATACGCAGCAGCACCAGAAGTTCATACAATCGTACCACTCCTTCACGACAGAATTTCGCACCAGCAAGCAATGCCGCAGATAGCTCGTATGTACACCGCTTTCAGTCCCTTTTATTTTCCACAGGGAACAGGTGTCGAACATATAATTTATTGATATACATAAATTGGACCATTACAGGTCGTCCACATGACGCAGGCCGAGTGTTTGAGCATACGGACCTTTACCAAGCGCCACATGAGAGATTTGCGTGCGCAGCAGCATGATGTTATTATACCGTGGCACGTCCTCCCAGAAAGGCACGTCCTACAAAGGAAAGGTGATGATTGCACTGCTCGCGGTTTAAGTCGCTACTCGTACGTAGCTATGCCGAGTTCTACAAATGAGGGTGGATGCAGTGATGCGGTTGCGATCCAAATGAGGGTGGATGCAGTGATGCGGTTGCGATCTAAGCGTGCGTGCAAAATGAGACCGCGTGTATGCATGCTTGGTTCCGCTTCGAGTTTGAAAGCACCTTTAATGCAGCCCGTTTTGGCACGGTTACAGACAAAGGTGTGGCTTAACGGGAAAATATATTTTATGTTTCATACCTGGCAGGCCGTTAGATATTTAGTATCATACGGTCTCGGTCTGGGCGCAGCAGCAGCTACTGACAGCCACAACAACAGCAGGTCATGGTGGTGGTGGGTTTATTGACGGGATTTTTTACCAGCCACAGCAGCGGCGAACCGCGGCAGCAATAACAGCAGCAAGGATTCCACATGGACCGCGACTGGTTATGACTGCAGCGTGCAGCAGCAACGCGAAGCAACTGGGGTGCCTCCCGCGTTTACTAGACAACGTCCGATGTTGTTAGTTTAACATAGTAAATATTATTGTGCCATATTTGTACGCCCAAAACAAATACCTGGTACGTGATGGATGAAGCAAAGCACACATTGCCGTCGGCACATTGTATACAGCAGCAGGGTTACATCGGTAGCACGGTTTGTCGTCGTACAAAGGCGTGAGCGGACACCTTACGTTCTTCCGAGGGTTGGTTGGGGCTAGCAGCGACGTTTTTACCCGATCGCACTACTCCGCCACGGTAATAGGGCACACTTGAGTCAGACGAAAAAAAATATACAAAAACAAAAATAAACGCTGTTTGATAACGTTCAAGCTTGATCGGGGGACGATAGGTACCGGGTAAGCTGATGCAAGCTCGGTAAGCATATTGGAAGTGATTCATACTCATACTTGGTTGTCCTGGTTTTGGCCGGAAGGTACGCCGCGGTGTACATATACTGTTTTTTTCTCTCCTCTATTAATAATAGAGTAAGTTTCAACCCGAGAAGCATTTCCTCCTCGCGACCATACCAGCGTGAAGCAACCGCAGCAACACCTAGCGGCAAAGACTTGATAAGGACGGCGGCTGGCTGACAACGGCACCGCTCAGCAGCAATGCGAAGAAACTGCAAAACTTATACTGCCTCACGCGTTTACGGACTACACCCAATGTTTTACAATTCCTCATTGATACAACACTCATTTAGTAACTGAGCTTGAAATTTCTCATGATGAAAGGAGAAAAACACCGACTACACGTTATGTCTACGGTACATCGGTACGCGACATCCCGGTGCCTTGCGGCGAGCGCAAGCACTGACCAATACGGATAACAAGTTGGAGTTGAGGGATCACCATTGAACGGTGGGGATGCCCGACCACCATGGAGCCCCCTTCCCCGTCTCGGAGAGCGAGTCATTGGCGGTTACGGCCGTTGATGAGATCCAGAAGATCGGGAGGCGTAAGTCGGAGAACAAGGCGAATTGCTACATCGGATCGACCAATTGCGCGCAGGTCAAACCGTCGAAGAGAATACGGGATCGCTAATACCAAATCACGAGCGAGCTGCCGCTGTCTCCAGTAGTTGAGCCTATTTTCTCTGCGTGCGCGCCCACGCACGGCTAAAACCTACCAGTACGAAGCAAGTTTGGGTGAGACGACAGAGCGCCCGGCATGTGGCTAATCACGAACAAAGAAACAGAAGGAAGTTGGGTAGGACCACCGACTGGGGCAGGAGGCCGCATCCAATCCAACACTTACATTGAATGATCGTTGGCACCGTGAAAGAATACTGGTTCAAAATGGTTACCCAATCAAAGGAACCAATCTTTGGTGCAACGATATGAGTCCAGGATGTTTTTGATTTACTCAGAGTCAAAACGCACGAAGCGATCAGTCTGTAGAAGCCTAGCCTACCCTGGGTGAACAGGGTGATAGGCACAGGAGCAACACAAACCTTCCCACCCACTCTACAGGCTTATTATTTTTTTCAACACGATCATTTCAATCCCAGGGACGGGCGCTAGCTGAGAGCGCACTCAACGCGGGGTTTATCCCGGGCGAGGCCCTCCTGCTGCGGGGCAGGAGGCCTCATCCAATCCTATACTTACTTTGAATGATGGTTAGAATCGTGAAAAAATACTGTAGTATATAACTATATACACCATCCGCGGATGTGTGGGTCGTTCTCGTTCTTCGTTCTAGTCTAGAGAGTCAACAAACGCGCTGCAATATGCCAAACGTTCATGAATGTGTGCGACGTTCTTTTGCCGTACGAGCTTGTGCAATGCAGCACATCTCGAGAGGGTAGGGTTGCCAAGGGGGTGGAAATCGGAGGGAACAACCCCCAAGGGATGGTGCGGAAGAGTCCTCTGTCTTCTTAGTGATTCCAAACTTTCAACATTGCACATAAAACAGAGGTGGCAACATTTGCATGGTAATGAGTAATGTAACAAAACCTCTTTACGCCGTCTTCATCCCTTTAAAAACGTTTGTATATCGGCCGGGGACCTTGTATTCGTATCAAGAACTATAGCCCCGTACGGTAGTTTGACTCAGACCCTTTTATTCATGAAGTTGTAGGTCATCTGTCACGACGACCCCCGATCGGTTATAGAAAATCATAGGAGAGAAACAGTACATTATTTTCTAGCAATTTCCTGTTGTCGCTTTTTGGACGTTTCAGATAGTTCTGTCATCTATCGAACAAGATGGCATCTACACAATAATTGGCACAATCGATTGAGTCAGTAGTGCTGACATGGATCCATACTTTTCCACGTGACAGTAGTCAGGAATATTTGTCGACCGTGGAACCGATGCAGCTTTGACGATCATATACTAGAGGCAGACACGATGAAACTTACCGTTAGAGAAAACATTGCGCTTCATAAGATGTAGATATACTCCTGACGATACTTTGATATGGACCGGATTAATCGTCAGCTGCACCCACACGAACACTTTCAACACGTGAGAAAAAAGAGACACCGGAATAAAGAACGCCTAATGCGGCCCTGGACATTGCAGACCACTATTGTTTAAGAGAAACTATGGGAAACGATGTATGTGCGGTCAGTTCACCGCGGTATACCAATTTCTGGCTTGAGCGAATGTAAAGGGAGGTGTAGATCCAGAGAGCGATCGACGTCTCCATTGAGAGGTCAGCACTGCCTACATAGTCCACCCGCAGTTCTAGCCGCCTCCGTGATGTACAACGTATGGCACGTACAGTCACGTATTGTCGACATCCAGATTCTGCACACGTGCCAACTCCGATGAACCATACATCACCAGCAAGCATGGTGCAAACAGAATCACCACGGTTGTCTAATGATGACAGCATTGACAGACAACAGCAATACAGCCACTAAACACCCGCGAGGACGCCATGGGGTTTCCAGAGAAACCAAGGCGCCGGGCTATTCGCCAAGTGATCGGGTGGTAATCCGAAAACACATTACTGAAACCGGCTCTGTCCATGACGATACGAAAACAACCCAAGTTGGTTCTCGGCGTGGGTTTTGCATATGGTGCGGTGCAGTATTGTGCGTGTTCCACAAAGCCACTCTCCTCGTACGTTTTCCCCTTCGAGCAACCGCAAGACACCGCACCGCGCCGTGATCATAGTATTTTCAGAAATACCCATTTTCACCCCACCGTAGCGTATTCGTAGTATTCTCAGAAACATCCCGTGAATCAAAACGAAAATTCCGTCCCCAACGGCACCGTTTCGCTCACACAACGCCAGCATACTTCGAGAAGATATTTGTCGATAAACCTTACTATTAATACCGTGCGGGAACGGCGTTATGTGTTTTTGGTTTTTCTCTTTTTGTTAACGTGTACCGCGGGGTATGATTTCCAACCGCACCGCACGTCATCCAACTCTACCGCTTCGTACAATGTTCAACAGCACCGCACCGCATCGTACAAATTTCAGAAAGGAGAATCCGCACAGCACCGTGGTCTAGTACGGGAGTGGTAGAGATACGATTCTTTCCGTGGTCCACCTGAAGTTCGGCATAGGTCAAAATGCATATATCTCATCCATCTTACCCTTTGCGTTTAGCATAAACGCTCTTCATGTGGACCCCCCCCCCCCCCACTTCATTGTTGATTCGGTCGTATGATTTCCCAATCACGGCTGCAGCGAAAACAAGCATCGGCTACCGCGGGGGCGGGGAAGCAAATACAAACACTTTGCATATATATTTTGACCATTTTACACACCTCCCGGTAGAACGTCGTAAACGATATCTCCACAGATTTTTTGCATACTGTTGTTGTTCTGGTGACGATGGGTTCGACGTTGGACAATGGCAGTTTCAGTTCCTTGTGGCCCCGGTGAGAGTCGAGTGTATATTACAGCAGTTTCAAGTATATTTTAATGTTCCAATGACATCGGCTTGAACACGATGTTATCGTTTCACCCACTTGCATTCTGATGTGTTTGTCACGGGGAGTTTCATGTACTGACCATCACTTCCCCTATATATCCGTCCTAAGCCTTACACGGCCGCACAACTTACATAGTTATGTTACATTCGAACGCACTGTAGACCTTGGTTTTCCTAGTTTTCCGTAAGACCCTGTTAGGGATGACACCTATTACAGCAGAAGCCAGCATCATCTAGTCGCTGCTGCATAACACAGGGCTACCAGATACTCCTGTAGCAACCATCATATAGGTACACACCCATCTCATACAAGCAGGTGTTACAACAGTAGAAGAACAGAACGATTCTATGTTGGGTTATTTTGTTGTCCCGTCCGTGTTGAATTCACTCCTTGGATCTCATGCGGTAGGTACACCATGCACAACTAATTACGTACAAGTGTTTGTTCCCAATAGCAACATCACCACTTGATGTTGTATGTGTTTCTTTTGGAGAAGTTTTAGCATGTAACGCAGAGTAAGAAAGTGTATGCTTAACGGGAGGAGGTATTAGGGATGATACTTGTCAGTAGCCATCATAGTCGTTACTCGATAACACTTGCGTCATGTGGTATACATTTACGCATTTCTAGTCAGTAGCCATCATAGTCGTTACTCGATAACACGTGCGTCGTCTGGTATACATTTACGCATTTCTAAGTACCACGGACAGTTTTCCAGTCTGTGAGTAGTAGCAGTATACAGCAGCAGCAGTCCTACGACATCTACTGCTGTGCACTCGTGTACATTGCATGATAGGTCTCAATAGCGAGCAGCATCGTGGATCTACTGTATGACGTACGTACAGAATCTACAGCAGCACAGTACAGCAGTACCTGGTACGTGCGCACTGGTAAACAATGGACAGGGTATCTTCAGTATCCCGTCGGGACCAGTAGCATAGTTTTAGTTGTGGTTGATGTAACAACATAGGCTACAAGAGGGTCATGAGTACGTACCCCAAGTTATATATTTTTTTAGCAGTAGAACTGCGGGTCTCCGTGTTGTTTTATATTGACCTGAATGCAGGGGTATTTCTCTATTTTTGGTTTTTTAACGAATTGTTGGGGTCGTCGTTTGTTTCGAGCCGTGAGCGCACACGCGCACCGCTGCCCTTTGAGCTCACTCTACTTTTGCTCACCATCATCAGCTTCCAGCTGAGCAAATGAATCAACACTGTGGCTTGGGGTCACCACACCATCTTTTTCTCTTCTACTGAAGCTTCTCGTACAAGTCACCTAACAGTGGCTATACGTTTGCCTCGAACATTTATTTTGACTGTGTATTGACCGGCCATCGGCAATCGAGTCTAGGCGTGCACACCAGCTACGAGCTGGTACACACGCCAATCGCCATACCTAATAGATATATGGCTGCATTGAACGTAAATCAACATGGAGGATTTTTGGGCTATGCCTTCACGACAATTCGCAGGGTATCATTCTCCTTGAGAACATGTAGAATATCGATTTTGTTTGCCGTACCACACACTTTACCATGTATTTGATAGTCGTGAATGCCGCCGTCTGTTCCTGCTCACCTATGCCTGGGATACACTCCTCGTTTGTACAGTTCCAGACGTTCTAAGATACCTGGTATATAATAAGGTCCCAGGGCATAATGGAAGTAGGTCAAGCCAATCTACACATTGCGCGGTACACATGAACATGCACATACCACATCCCAGCTGTAAACTAAGCATCAGGCCTATGCCTGGTGCTACAGCGTAATAGGATATATGCCAGCGCCGGGATCAACGTTCCCTTATTCCGTCTGCCTTTAATCCGAGTTGTTGGAAGTGTTGGAGTAGATTTATCCAATGGCAAACATAGCACTATAGTCTCGTTTTCACTCGCAACCATCGCCTTCTACGGCCGTATTAGAACGAAACGGCAACGCTTTGCAATACCCCATTGGCTCGACTGCCGATGCGTATGCGTGAGCGGTACAACTTATAGAATAGTAACGACCAGGTTTCAGCGCAATTACTTGCATCGACCATCGCCGCGGTTAAGATTTGTCGCTTGGGTGGTGCCCAGTTTCTCTTTCGCATTGTTTGCTTGTGGATATTTGTCACGAGAGTACATGAACATTCTCAATACTCCAATACCGGCTCGATCCTGACAGAGACTACTGCGACACTGGCGGCGGTGAGCCCTACCAACAGTATCACCTCGGTGAAACGGTTGCAATAGATCGGTGCCTGAACGGTAGGTGCATGTGGAAGTTCCTGATGTAGCTCGTGATGCCAGACTTTCGTCAGCTGTGGTGCGGCTCGCGGCGCCACTCAATAGCATACATCGAAAGGAGTGGTACTGGTGTCCGACCTAGATGCATTGATGCTTCATTGGAGAGTGAGCAGGGCACAGCGACCTTACAGTCGTCAATACAGTACAGCTCCCCCAACGGCTCCAATATCCCGAGCGGGACTACTGCCGCCAAATTTACCCCTGTCTATTGTTCCCACCCTTCCCTCGGTTTACGACAGTTTGGGTCTTGAGTTATCATCACGCTTGAGTGATCCAAGTCGTGCCTGCAACCCTCCTGTGCACGTTAATCGTAGATTCAGCCGTCGTCGTTAAGTGGTGTTACCCTCTCGAGGCAACAGCAGGCCAAACAATGCCGACCAACGACAGCACGCCTACAAATTCTTCGAAATGCTTTTGAGCGGTAGTGTTACCGCCAGAAAACGACCACAAACTACTGAACTGCAGGCTCGTAGAAAGTTCAGATTTGTTTCAGAGTCCAAACTGTATGTTGAGTTTACAAGTCTCCCGCTGGGTTCCCCGAGAAGTGAGCGGCTTCCGAGTACGACTATTATAGAGTAGTGTCACGGCCTTGATACTTACAACAAGGCCTGGGCGTCGGTCGGACCTTGGGCCCATAGTGTTAATGAAATTTGCTTATAAGCTCCTCGATATCCACCATCGTAAATGTTTTAGTCCCAGATAAAAAATTCCTGATCCTGGCCATCCTGTTTTCCACTCATTTCGAGGTTGCCAATTCCCCCCCCCACCCTCCTTTGTGTCTAGACGGGAAGAATTCGTGTCCAGCTGGGCCCGCTCTGATCGCTTTTGGGTGGATGGCATAGTTCCAAATCTTTCCATCGCCATACACAAAACTCCTGCCGACGATGTTGTGTCGTCTCCATATTTTATCTTGCTTGACAGACCTCAACTCTTATTTCTGCGGTTAAATAGTCGTGCAGCTTTTTTATCTTTCCCCGTGCACATCGTTTGATATTTCCTTGCTCGCATCACGTCTGGATCCTGGCGTCAGATACTTAACAGCCACGTGACTGACACATAAGTATCCTTGAGGCTGGTGTTGCTGCTGTATTCGACCCCCATCGTGGAATGCCATCGAGAAATGAAAGTATAGGTAAACTTGCGGGTGGAGCATCAGCCCAAGGAAGTTACCACGGCTACGTTCAATTGTGTACCTCCTGCCTTTGTTGACGACGGCGTTGCGGCCGGAGTTATTGTATGGGAACCCATAACCCGTCATAGTGGGCATGCTCGCAAGCGACGTGCAGACGACAAATTTACGGTTTTGGTAAAGCCCTCTACGATGTCGGAATCAACCAGAGTTATCGTGAAGGCATCTGGGTCATCCAGGTTACAATAATCGATACGTTCCCGGTTATGTGACCTAAACAAACTGCAGGGGTGTCTTCGGCCGTTCTTATTTTTGTTTGGGCTTGCGCCGTCAAACTTCCACGCGTAACGTATCATGAAGCTTTACGAAATACGACCCATAGAAAAGTCATGACAGGCACGTTCCGGTGCGAACGCACTCTTTTGTTGTTTTATAGAAGTGAACATTAAGCTAGTAAAAAATTTTAAACGGCTGACTACCATGAAAACACTAACTCGCAAATTGACCGCGGGTAATATTTTTTTATGCCTACTCGGTCTCAATCAGTTTATGGTTCTGAAGGGAAGTATGTGGTGCATTCGAAGCCCATGGAGCTCACTTTTCGTTTGTGTCCATGTGTGATTTGTTTAACTCAACGAGACGCAATATATGGATGATGAGGTTACAAAAACTCGACCGCGGTAATTATCGACGACAGCCCTGAACAAATCGACCCTAACTTCCAAAGATAGCTGGCACCTTGCCCTGGTCATCGGTTTCCCTGCAAACCCGTCAAAATATGCTTTTGATCGTCACGTTAAGTACTTGTGCGACGCCTGTGATTAAATTCGAGGTAATAGACGACAACGTTCTATTCTTTACATACTCCATGTGGCGATCCTCATGGCGATCCATATGGTGACATTTGACCGAGTACGTCATGTCGTTGGTCCTAACAATGTACACGTGGGCATGCCTTCCTACAAATCCGGTCTTGAAAACCCTGCAAAAGTTGTTTCTTACGCCTAAATTGATCTCGTACGCGAGTTTATCGTGGCGTTTTTTAATCCGCTGTGTCTGGCGCATATGTAACGTATACGTGCCTACGTTGCGCGCTTCAGAGTGGTGGACGGTAGTTGGGTGAAGGTAGGAATGCGAGGACCTCTGGTCATACGACTACGACCATGCATGAAGTATATCGTCCACACTCCTCTGGTACTTCAAGGGCGACATGCTTTGTAAAGGATATACGTGAACCATTTTTCAATTGGGCTTGAGTAGCGCACTAATCTCTAGACCCCAATATTGATCAGTTACTTTTCTAACACCAAGTACACGATCAAAATAATATCCTCCGTGACGATGCCCTAAAGACCACCATTTTTGTGTCTGCCCCCGTTTCCAATCAAGCTCCCTCGCCGATACTTTTCGGAATACCTTGCCGGCCGGACGGTTACCGTTGCGACGCCGGACCATCCATGTCGGGCTCTCAACAGGATGTAAAATAATTTGTAATATATATATGTGTATCTAACGCTGTTCCCATGGTTCACTCTATTCCTCAGCGACGGTGTGCTCTGCCGGCAAAGTTCAATGCCTGTTTATCTTTGTGGATAACAAGTCGGTATGGTAGCCTGTTCGTCTCGGTCTGTATGATATGATCGACCGTGTGTTGACATTGTGTATTCCGAACCAAGGAGCCCCATACCGCGCTTACCTTACTCTGGAGTATAACGTCGACACGTACTGACGCGTTCCATGATACATGACGCATTTCCAGGATTGATACGGCCGTGTGCAAACCAATTTGGCGATTATGTACCTAGTCGATCTGACATCGCTTCCGGCACCGAGCATGTACGCCCTCTTTGTGATTTCAACGGCGGGGGGGTGTTCGGGTGTCAGCGTCAAACAATTCCGAACCAAGGATCTGCATACCGCGCTTACCTTACTCTGGAGTATAACGTCGACACGTACTGACGCGTTCCATGATATATGACGCATTTCCAGGATTGGTACGGCCGTGTGCAAACCAATTTACTAATTATGTACCTAGTTGATCTGACATCGCTTCCGGCACCGAGCATGTACGCCCTCTTTGTGATTTCAGGGGAGGGGTGTTCGGGTGTCAGCGTCAAACAATTCCGAACCAAGGATCTGCATACCGCGCTTACCTTACTCTGGAGTATAACGTCGACACGTACTGACGCGTTCCATGATATATGACGCATTTCCAGGATTGGTACGGCCGTGTGCAAACCAATTTACTAATTATGTACCTAGTTGATCTGACATCGCTTCCGGCACCGAGCATGTACGCCCTCTTTGTGATTTCAGGGGAGGGGTGTTCGGGTGTCAGCGTCAAACAAAAGCAGGGAGTGGGGGGGGGTGACACCGAGTTTGTTCGCGGTTTCCGTGAGTGAAGCACAACATCATGCTAAGGTGGCTGAACCGAAGTCTATTGTACGTAGCGCAGTTTATAAACTCATCACTTGCCGCATCCAATTAAGAAAAAAAAATGTCGAGAGGAGAAAGGAAGGTGCCATTGCGTTGATTCCGGGGCGGCGGTATACAATGTATACAATGTCGGGACGGAGAACGTAATACTGTGATTTTCCACTCATACATTGCTTACACGAAGCACGAATCGCCGTGAAGTGTTCGTCCAGTCCCTTAAAATATATTATGCGTACGAAGAACCGCTTGTGAGGTGGACTTGCAGACGGCTGACAGTGTTACTGAGTAAAAACATTTTCCGGTGTTGCTACTTCTAGAGGCAGCAATGGAAGTACCATTTGCGCGTCCGGTGGGTGACATGTCATGAACACTACGTGGTACGACTATGCCCCTCACAGATCATCCAACTAGATCGCCGGCCGTGACCGATCGCTAAAACGAAGGATAACGGTGCCGTGGTTGTCTAGCTCACGTGGTGAACAGCATATTTAATAATAATTATGTCGCCAAGTGAAGCCCACCTAACCTATATTCAATATGGAGGAGCGACGATTTCGGTGCACGTTGAATACCTAGTTCAGGGAGGTAAACCACCAAGTACATGAACACAACCTTGAGATGAAAGCCATCAAGCCGGGCACTTTGAGTCGTTAAACTCTGCTGCGTTTGATTTGTTGAACGTTTCGCATTTTCGTACATGATTCGGAAACGCAAAACTCGGGTCAGAGGATATTCGCTGGACCAATGTCCGGCGCTCGTACTGTACTACTTATCGATGACATTAACGAAGGAACGTAGATACCGCCCCGTCGTGAATGTTGTGTTAGGGTTGGCATTCGACAACAGGGGTGACCCCAATATTTGTGATCAGTGTCAGTGCCTCCTTGAACGTCACCTTGAAAGAGGCCAATTTTGTGATGAGATGTCCACTATATCAAATATACCTCATGAACATTCCCACGGTCTCTAGTTGACCAGTACAGCATAAGAGAATTCCAAACTTGTCTATTGCAGAGCACCGTCATGAAGAAACATATAAGCCCACAAGATAGCAGAGTCTACGACTATTCCACGACACATCTAAATGTATTCTCTCTAGTCATGTTTCTGATTTGTCGGTGGTACGGCAGAAAGGGGTTATGTATCTCAGCTCTATCGGTATCTCAGTGGCGATGTCTCCTCCGTAGCTATCCACTTTAATCAGATCCGATTGATATTTGTTTTCACATGTCACATGTCATTATGTACCAGGCTTGAGCTTGCATTTTAAGCACCCGGTTTGATGTGAATTATCAGTATCTCCCAAAAACTGGGGTGTCACGTATATTGTGTACTAATATTTATGTCCACGGCATTGCGCGTTTGAGGTGCTGCTCTGAATGTCCTCTTTGGTACTTGTTTGCAACGGCACTACTTGCACAATCGGGGTTAACATGTCCATAGTCTGGCTTAGCGAAGCTTTGTTCGAGCTTGTGTCGCACGTGGGTAGACACTTGCTTCCGTGAGTAGTATTTCCCAACCGCGAACCCTTGGGCGTTTGGACGACACTTTTCATTAGTTGAACGCTGAGATTGACCCATCTTTCCTCTCGTCGACACGCGACCTCTGCAGTCTACATGCTTGATCGAACGCATTGTTGATAAGTCTGCTCTTGCTAATCACTCCTATAACTGGCTATCGCCGCTATATTGATACGTGCTTTACGCCATCGAACGTGCGTTCATGCCCCACGCTTGCAGGCAGTGAATTCTGTCTTAGACACGGAATTTCGCCGTAAAGAAGGCAACATTTGTGTTTGGAGTTAGGGTTAGCCTCGCCTACTAACTACCGATGTCCTCCCACTGTCCGCCACGCTCATGGCGTACGCTTGACGAAAAATAGCCCTACTGGTTGCCGAGATCCACCTATATCAGGGGGCATGTGCTGCGCATCTGCCACCTACCGTTAGTATACCGTATCCACACTTCCAATCAAGCACACACCGTGCTTCTTCAAACGTGGCCAGCTTGGATAATCTTGTGCGATGAACATGGTCCAAACCAAACGCCGAGCCTCAATCTTTCGTCAGCGAATTTGCCGAGCTTTGTTCGTTACCTCTGCCGTTCTTGACGAAAATACGGTGGACCGAGGCTCGCCTGCTTGCCTCCGCTGCCCTGGTTCGATTGAGCTCTACTTCGCCGTCAAAGAACTGACTGCGTTGATCTACACGCCAAGTGTAGACGGTGGCTCGAGCTCTGCCGGCAATTTTCCCCCCGGAGAAAGCAGGAAGAACATGGAACGCTTCATGTGGTTGTGCTTTTCTACAATTCATTCTTCCCCTTCCCCTTTCCTGTCTATACTTGCCTTGCTCCCTGCTGTTGTCTCGGCCCTGTCTCTCGAGATCACAGCTGCCCCCCTCGACACGTTGGCGGACCGGAAGAAGTTTTATATAGGCAGTGACGGTTCCATATTCACAGTGCCAGAGACGTCGCATGTGGAATTGATATTCTTCAAAACGGGTTATATCATCGAGACGTACGCATCAAGAACTTGTGAACATGTTGTTCCCCGTGCGCAGCTACACACACGCACCGGGAAGGTCAGCCTCTTGCGTGGCCTCTCCGATGAACCGAGCGGAACGTCAAGCTGCTGTAATCCTTCTTCGGGTACATCCCGTGAACACAGCACCTAATATTTTCCTGACACATTTTCGTCGAACGATATATATATTATGTATTTATATTTGTCCCCATCGATTTAGTTCTCTCTACTATCCATGCGTTTCCTGGTATGACGCCGTTATGGGTTCCCCTTTGACCTACTCACTTATCCTTGTTCGATATTCTCAATGCTTTGACGTACAGAACACAAAACTCATTATCATAACACAACATCCTTCGAGGTTCAAAACTCTGGTCAAAACCGGGGTTCTCCTCATGCCACATACCTGGTACGCATCATTTTATTAGTCGATCTTCTGTTGTGACGAAACGGGTTCCGTTGCCACTATCTACGGTAATGCGACCTCGAGCACAGTATTATCGATGCACGTTTTCGAAATCGTTTCTACCATACACCCAGACCGAACCGTGATGCTGTCCAGCGCCGGTTGGGAATACGCCATACTCGTCATCCATGCTGATGTATACCACAGGTTTCAAACCCATGTGGTATCCAGATGTTTACGTGGCTGGGTGCAGTGCTTGCTTGCTGGTTTCGTTGAAACATTGCATTCTGTACCAGGAAATAGGTACCAATTATTGTCTTGTCGGCGGAAGCTCTTGGTATCTCTTTAGTTCGGGCACAAAGAAGGTTGACGTAGTTGGGAACTAGGTTGTCCACGGCTGATATTGCTATCAAGGTGACTTTCAATGTCGCACTGTTCCCGTGTTTTCTTTGCTCCAGGTGCTATTGACGCAGATTTTTCAAACATCGACATCTACGGTAACGCCGTCTTCACTAACAACTCGGCCGAGGTCGGAGGTGAGCATTCATGCATTGATGGATATGAAGTGCATGTGACTTCTACATCGTTTGATTGTTGTAAGAAATCAACGTCGTAGTCAATGGCAACTAAAGCACAACGAATCACAGCGGATATTAATTTGCTCACTTTGGGCGTTCTGTCGCCTCACGGACCCATAGGTGGCATGACGAGTACTGTATATGGACAATGAGCCTGCTTTAGAAAACAGTGGACAACGATTGATGGTGTCATTTGTGGAATGCTGGTACGGTAGGGGGGCGCTCTCACGTCCCAAACATTCAATGAGAGCCACTCGTCTGTGTGATCGTTATATTCCTTGACAATCTGGAGTCTTCAAGACTTGATGTTCGGTGATGTTTTGTTGGCATGGCGTTGTTTATGCCTCTGCAAGAACAAGAACAAGCGGCGCCCAGGTTTTAGTGAGATACGGAACACCTTGCCCGAGTAACGTCAATGTCTTGGTAATAATGGGGGTACCACCCCGACCGTAGCACCAGTAAATGGTATGTATATCAGCAGTTACCACTCAACCGGCACTGACGAGTCAGAAATTAGATTTCGCCGTCCTCTGGAAAATTGTTTCTGCTTTGTGATTTGCTGTAAGGGCAAAATGATCCGTTGTCAGTGCCATATCGGAAAAATAGCAAAATGGTCACTGCTGCTTGTGTGTCACACACCGCGTTTATGAACTAATCATTGTGTCCTCTTGATACCATACGTGCTCAAACGTCATCACTTGCCGGGTGAGTGATCTGGCGCTGGGTGCTTGCTGGAAGTAAATCTTGCTCTCCTGAAGTCCGTGAAGGATGTTTTGTGGCAGTAGTCGAAAAGCAGAAGACAATCATAACATAACTATGGTAGTTATTATATGCGGGCATTGCATAACCGTCTTACATTGATTGTCGCACGGTCAGTGACGCATGGCGCCGTTGCTTAATGCGATTTCCTACCTGGGGGATCAAGGTTTTTTTATCTCATCGACTCGTTTTGATGGAGGAACGAAACAGCACGTTATCGTATTTCAGTTGAAATAGAGTGCACATGCTTCTTTCGTAGCATAGCCAAACCTCAATATGTTTCGTCAAGGGCTTAATCGTGCCCAGAGTATTTTCCTTGATAAAGTTTCATGTTCGCCATTCTCGTGGCATAAACCAACGAACGCTTAGCAATAGATGTGTGGACAGCCTTGACCGAATTAAAATACGCCTTGAAAAACCCAAATAATTAACCCACCCTGTTCGTCAATGGAACCCGATTATAGGTGCCGCAGAGCATTGCGTAAAACCTCCTCGTTGTGGTTCACCAAACCTCTCGGATGTGTTCGTCTATAAACCATACCTGATAACTTCCAGCAAACGAAAGCAAACAAATACCAGAAACAATTCGAAACTCTGGGCCAATTTTAACCCGACATCGAAATTTCACCAACACTTTGTCTGTTTGCTTAGTTTTTCTCTACCCACATCCCCAACATTGAATATCTCCAACGCTAGGACTAGATAATATTAAACGCCGCCGCTGAGGCGGTACAATGATGGCCCGACAAGGTATTTTTGCGCATCGTTAAGGAAGTATTAATTTTGCCGCAGTGCACCTTGGTAAATCCCGATAAACCGAAAGCGGAACACGGCATATCATTGATGTGTTTTTTCCGTGCGTTTATTCGCTACTCACGTTGACTAATATTATATCGTACTGTGTATCGCACCTGAAATATCAAACGTAAAGGACCAACCGATCGCTTCTGTGAATGACAACCGCAGTCAACACATTACCGGCTCCCGCGAGTCGTCGTTGTTGCTGGATATGTGAATACAGCCCCTTGAGGTATCATTTCAACCTGTTGATTTGCTGGCAGAGCACATGGACGTATTGCCACCTCCACGAGAAAACACGCACCCGCGGACGAACGTTTCAGTATGCCGTCTGTTTAGATGTTCTCTTGTGCTCTCGAGCCTAATTTTGTCCAGCTTACACGACGGTGAAGTGTGTGTTCTCCCGCTAGATTCACGCTTTGTTGCAATCTTGATCGATTGCACTGTCGCCCTCGATTCGTGAAAACTGCAAAAAGCGAAAAAAAAAATCGATCATTGGCCTATTGATATACTTCGAAGTATTTAGCTTAACCTTGTACGCCACAGATCAAACAGTTAGTTTCGTAACTGATGTGACGTCGAGTTCGGCGTTGGTCTTTAGCAGTTGCTGATGCCCTCATGGTGTGACAACTCCGATGTTAAATATTTAACGTTTGTTTCGGATCCCATCGGCGTTCCCCCTATACAGAGTTTCCTCTCACCGTCATTGTATTGTCCACGGTTTTCAGAGTATGTTGCCGCACATCACGTCCGTTAACGGGGTCATTGTTGGACATATATATCTCGAGGCCTCTACCGCTGAACGATGGATTTCTCTGTCGTACACCGCCACCGCTGGCTTTGACGTTGCCTTAGGTTCAAGGTTCTGCCTATAATCCGCGAGTACCGCGCTAATGCCAGTAAATGACTCCCTCATGCAATACGCTCAATGGTGCTGGTTTGAGTAACTACTAGCGCTTCCGGACCAAGCGCCCCCACCAACAAACTGAATGAGGAGAATACACCGGGAACACGAGAAAACTCCTAAATTTGAGTTTTTTCGTTGGGGTTAAGCGCGCCGGGGTCGAGCTAGAAAGTCAATAAAGTAGGGAGAGAGATCGCTTACCGAATCGGGTAATTTGTTACCACAGGTGATTCCAACGGACGAGCAAAGGGAAAGCGTATATGTCAAAAACACCTACGTGCATGTTTGTACTATAGTAGTGGTGGTACTCGTGATGGTGGTAGGGGTGGTGGTGGTAAATGCTTAACATTCAAACGCCGGTTCGACAATCCGCCATTACTACCAGTGAGAGGGGATATACGTCCAGGTTTTTCAGAGGCATGTATGTACTGCCGAACCGCGGCGCGGTTTCCGCAATCGGGGAATCCTGATGCATGCTTCTAATCACACTGTTAGCTATGCGCTTTCGTATTTTTCGGGGCGAAAACAGTTGATTTAGGCCGTTTATAGTTTGAAAAAGATCATCATCGATAAACCACCCAAAATATAGCGGAATGTAACACACATCACCAACATAGGCTCAAGGGTCACAACTTGGTCTACTGCTGCTGCTGCTGCGATTGCAAACATAATACCTAATACCAGCTGCGTACAAGTTATATATATTTTTACGTGCGTCGGGAGCACCGCAGCAGCATGCATCGGAGTAGAAACGTGCAGCCAAACCATCACCGCTATATACGCCGCTGCCTCTCTGTCCGCAGTGTCAATTCCGCATGTAGCCTTCCCGCTTCCGCCTCAATCTTGATATCTTCAGCCGCAAGCCTGAGCCTTTTTTTCCGAAGACACGCTCGACTCCATCACGGAAACGTTTCAATCCGCATCACGGCTCTTCAATTCCGCATCGGCTGCTTGTGCGCGGCTTTTGTCCCGCTCCTGCGACGCTCTGTCCCGGCATGCCTCTGACACCACGAGGCCGCCGTGTCGCATGGCATCCTCGTGTGTGCTGCGCCCCCCGCCGTTCTTGGGATGGTGTCGCCACCGCTCCTCTCCTCGTAAGCGGTTTCATTTCGATTCGCGGCTGCCTTTCGTGCCCAAGGCCTATGCAAAGCTATCTCCTTTCGTTTCTGCGCGATTTTGGAAGACACAGCCCTCCGCTTAAAGGTAGAAAAAAATGAAGCGGAATTTGTTTAACTGGATGCCACACAACCTAAGCAACGTGGTGGTCAGCTATTTGTAACTCTATACATCTCAAGACCAGGTGATTCGCCTGCATTACTTGGAAATATCCTGCAAAAAGTCAGGTTTTCGGCGATCTCACCTCTGTTTTAATTTAAATTTATTTAAAAAGAAACGAGCACCTAGTTAAGAGTTTGCGTCTGGAGCCGTACGTGAAGTTTTGTTTGAAGATTCATGCGCAATCTCCAGTATTGTGCATTTGCACATTGCCGAATTTTGTACACCGAAATCAAGTCATTCGACGGTGGCTGGAAGCGTCAACTTTTGACGGGTTGAGCGTGTTTTGCTGGTCGATGTAGTCTGTTTTTTTGTTCGATAAACACAAAAACGCAAAGCTAAATGTGCACTATAGACTGAGACACAATAGACATTTCGGCCGAGCCAATTCTGACTCACATGGAGCCAACTCGATAACTGGGGATCTTACCGGTATGCCATTTTAGCAGCACAGTGAGGTTTGTTAGCACCAATCGTGTAGGACATGATCGTGTTCTCTGTCTCAAGTGTACACAGTTTCTCAATTTCGTTCTTGGGTGAGGTGAGGAGAAGCACCTCGTGCCAAGAGCCCCGAGGATCGAACAGCATGTACTGCGCGGCGCTCCAGTGCGGCGATGATTTCGCTTTGTGACTGCCATTCTATGCGTTGCGTTGCTGTTTGAATTCGTGCGGTGCGGTCCACAAGAATATATCCGAAAGACCCACGTGCACGGTGCGTTGCGATGCGGTTGGGGTGAAAGCGAGGAAATCTTCACAGTGTGGGTCGCTTCGATTAACCTCGCACCGAATCGCTGCGGACTTTGAGGAAAAACCCGCACCGTGGCACAGTTTAGGTTGTCCTTGTATCGCCTCGGAGTGAAAGGGTTCCATGAAGGTATTTCCAGAATTCGAACCGGGCGCGTAGCAATTGCTCCCGGGAACATTTTGACGTTGGCGCTAAGACGATCATAGATCGCTCACAGGCATTCACCAGCAATATGAAGGTGTGTCTTCGATACGATCAATACTATACGACAGCGGGGATCCTTCATTCACCGGGCCAGCTCTTAACCTCTGCTACACCGGAGTTGACTTGACAGGTTAGGATCATGTTGGGGTCGAGAATTTATGTCTGTACGTACCACGAACCACGTGTGTACAAAGACGACTGAGTAAGCTCAACGGTTGACCGTGATTACATCCGAGGTTATGGGTTGAGTAGGCGGTGAAGTCTTACGATGACGGGTGTCGATCGTCCCTCGAGGCCTCACATTCACGTGGGATACGCTAAGTCTGATACTCGGATCTCGCGATGAACATGAACGAACGCTATATATCGTCGCCCCTAAATTCCAAGTGTAGGTCTGATTTGATAATAGGTTGTGCCAGGTCTGACGTTCAGACTTCTGCTATTACGGGGGTCCATAGTTAATGGGGCCAAATTTTGTTAGTAAAATAGGAAAATATAGGTTTTTGTGTGTACCATAGGTCCTACTAGTAACTATGGACCCCCGTAATAGCGTGTTGAAACTGTTTGCGTAGGTTGAGCCGACGATCCATGCATTCCAGGTAAAATCAATCAATATTCCTGGAAATGTTCTTGCCTTGAAAGCTTCACATTCGTACCAGCGCTGCTGACATGACCGGCTTTATTATATGTTGTGTTAGCGAAATACCGTTCTTATATCACTGGGTTGGCTATCGCCAAAATCATGAACAGAAGTTTGATTATGATTTAGAGTTGATAGGATGTTTCTGGAGGTGAATACATCGAGGAGTCTGTGAAAGGGAAAATTTACTTCTTAACCCGGAAAGCGCACAATATTGAGGATCGACGTTTTTTATTCCAACTGTTGTTTTGTTCTGACAAACTCTGTAACACGTATACATGGGATTGTATTGGCGTGAACCGGTGTTTGCCCTTATTTTCCAGACAGCACTAAACAACAATGTCATGATCAACCAGCTCGAGCATCCTGTCAGCATTCAAGGTTGCAGTCAACACAAATCGAAACATGCTAGTCCTCAGCATATTACTCACCCTTCGGAAGGGTACTTGAAAACAGTATCAAACTCTAAAGTGATCACATACCGTGGATAGACTAGTTTTTTTTTTTTTTTTTTTCGTATCACTTTTACTTTCCAGCCCACTCGTAGGAGGTTTTACCCTCGACGGTCTTGTGGACAAGCCGTGGTCACAGGTGCCGTCCGTACTCTCCCCCGGTGCGTGCCTTTATATTTGGCGCGCATAAGGTTCAGCATTCCCACTGCTCGTCGATTTTCATCGAATGTGCAGCTAACTCACGCTCTCGCGCTTTCCGCTAATCAATTTTATGCAAGAAAAAGTCCCTACGAGCATGCACTCGTGAGACTCGAACTCACGAAATTGATCTTGACAGGCTCGCGGACCACCTACCAAGCCACCGGGGACGCCGGCTTGGTCCTTAATGATTATCAGCCATGTTTAAGCAGTACTCTTCCTTGTCCACCCAGCTCACAATCGTAGACTATATTTAAAGTGGTAGCTGGGTGTTATGTGCGTACAGCCTAGAGCGAGTCGGATATTTCGTGAGAACTACCAAACGAAATAGTGTCGAAATCACCACAAATTCGATTGGGGGGTTCGTGCTGCGTTAGCGGGCGGCCAATGAATACATGTTCGGCTCCGAAGTCTGGCGCATCTCGTCGCTAGACACCACATATTCCATAATCAATGGCCGCCAGTCGCGCAGCGCGTGTATTGAGTCGTATCTCGTCTTTCGGGTGTTGTGTAGCATTGGATCGGTATCGAGGGTCGGACATTGAGCATACATCGAATACAGTCCGAGAGAACAGGGAAAATGGACAGGATTCTTCGACGATAGTTTTTGGGGGCCCTCATATATGCGATTCGGCCGTCACTGCATCCCTTCGCAACAACTTCACCTCGAACGTTGACAGGAAACTCATGTTTTGGATATGTTGCTTGCCCCATACTACGCGGCCCCTATTCAGCTACGCACACGGCAAAGTCAGCTGAAAACGCAAACCAGGAAATGTACCTATTGCGGACCCAGCATATTTGTACACTAGTCCTTTATTGAAACCCTACAAGGTGTCGCACGTCCAACAATTCCATTTTTTCACGCCCCCGCCCTGGAATCATGTACCGAGGGCCGTTAGGACGAAACGAAACGCTGAAACCTACACATTTCTCTTTCTTCAGAGTTTCGTTTGAACGTAGATACGGCATAGTGGTCTAGTTGTCGTGGCCAATAGTGTATGTAGCCTGATCCCGCTAGATCTACTCAATCCATCTTGTTTGACCATTTCATGTTTTTTTGTTTAGGGGAGGTATACCATCCATGGTTCCTCAGGCGCCCGTCTGTTGGCGTCGAACCTTCAATAAATTTCTATTCGATTTAAAATCTAACGAGTGTTGATGGACTTGTTATTGAAACCTGTGTCTGCTCGAGAAATGTTCGGTTGATGATTTCGAAGTGACCTGACACTTGTGCTGCGACTGTACGGTGTGCCTCTTCTTGTACATACGCCCCCCTTGTGCATACTATCAACGCGAGGGGACTTTCAATAGAGCGCAGGCTTTTCCTCGATATTTCTCCTCGAATAACTTATTAATTAAACGATTTCAGCTCCAATCCACGACAGCCGTGTACGACCAACACGGGAGGACTTTCAATAGAGCACAGGCCTTCCGTCTGGAGGTCTCCGTGTACGGACAATGTTTGTCCAGCCTACGTCTTGGTATTCAATCCCACCCACTGAATCGGTCAGCACATATATAGAATCCATTCACGCCTGACCGACCTAAACCCAAGAATACGGGCTCTAAGTCCGTTTCCCCCTGTTGCCTACATATCCCGTCTATCGCTAATTCGGGTGATAGCTTGGTTGTCCTCATCTAGCAGCGCGAACGGCCACCGCCTATCGTTGCCCTTAGAATCAGTCTCGCCCTCGTGCCCCAAAGGTTAGTTGATAAAATGCTTGCTCTCTGTCGGGAGGCTACTGCTTACGCCTTACGGATCCTTTCGCTCCAACGGGGAAATCAGGGTTAGTGCCCATCATTCACACCATCGAAGGGGCTTCGGGCGTTGTATTTTCGTTGTTTTAGTTTATAGTGTCGGGTAGACCGATAATAGCTACGTGGTATTTTAGTTTTTTCGCAAACGTCCCCCTCGCCGTTACCCATATGAACCCTTGATTCGTTTGCCCTTTGTTCTGTTGCAGATGCCTTCTACCTCCTGCCTTCTGTTGACAAAAAAAAAATTATTCCAAAGCAAATATTACGTGTTGACGTTTCTCATGCAGAACACATAAAGATATATATGTATGTCCTGGTTTATAGTCCCGCATCTTGTTGCATACAAAAACAAGCATCTTGTTCGTCATCACTGATGACGTTTTTAATTTGTGGCTGTCGTACCGGACACAACCCCCCCGCCAATAGGCATTTATTTGTCTGCTCACACCTGTGTTTTTCCCACAGCATCAACAAGAGTTGGCGGATCCATCTTATAACCGCCCCGAGTACTCCTGCCAGGCGTGCACCGAAATAGTCGTGCGTGTCTGCGTAGTGTCCTACCAAGTAGTTTTATGGTTTACGCATCAAATTCGCCATAGGCCAGCGCAAAAGAAACCATTCCGATATGTTTTTTATACCCGTTTGCGACTGAGCCATCATCACTTACGATTCACCCGTTAAGTGTCTCACCTTGAACCTGTGCTTTCATTTATCACGCATGCAACGCTTTAATTAATATAAGCAAAAGCACCCGACATATGATTGCGGGACATTGTACCATTATGTTGCAGTCAACATAAACGTCGTCGGCCCAGTGCCTTGCATCCTTCGACCGATCTTGGCGGATTCACGTGCAAACATCTGCTATGTGCGAGGCAAAGCCCCCGACATCATTGTCGACGCCGTTGCCGCTGCTGTTGCACGTCCGTACGGCCCCATGTCTCTCGTATTGACTATAGTTACCTAGGTGGACTAGTCTACCAACAATTCTCCCTTTGACAAGTTCGGTTGGGTAGCATGTGCATGAACGAGCGTGTGGTTTATTTCCGCAACCACGCCTGCTCGTGGTTTTGGTTTTTTTAGAATACTACCAGTTGACAACCGCGCAGAGTCTGTTAATGCTTGACCTTGGTCATGCCATCTAAGCAGTTCGCCTTTGTCGTCAAGACTCTTCATTGTCCCTCTTTAAACCTGGGGTTGAGACATCTTCGCACGGTTTAGTTTCCTTTGGCTGACGAAGTTATGCTATTGTTTTATATCTCCTGGGTCTTGCTATTAAATAATTCACGTGATCATTATCGCCAGACAATATGGTCGTACAGTCCAGTCCATGCCAAATTCGAGATGTAACGTGTTTAACTATGGTAGCCGTACTGACGGATTGAAAGGGGATAGGGCTATCAACGACATCGGCAGTGGCTATAGCTTGATTGGTTTCAGTCGCCTGACTGTGTTGACGCCGAGCTGTATATATTTCCCTTCCGTGGTATTTTCTACTCTACATCGAGTTCCTTGAAACCCACCCGTGGTGTGGTTCCTTGGTTTTTTTCCATGATAAATTGTGCAGCGCGGTCCTTTCCTCGGCGTACAAGTACCAACTAGGCTACCACTCGCAGGAAAACGGCACCTCACACAAAACCCGGTTCCACCGTACTCCAGTCGAACGTGGCTTGCGATGACGAACCTCGTCTATACAAAAAACGGTATGGGTGTACAGGCACCCTGTTGAACCGCTGCGTCTTCGCCTCGGCGATGTACCCGCGCGAAACGATTGTGTTCGTAAGCATGACATAGAAGCTGTAGGATGTATTGCTCGTCGTCCATGCAGATACATTTTGCAACATAACGCAAATGGTACAGATATGATCTTTTTGCGAAACTAGTATATCTGGCTGTATACGGTGCTGTATTTCATCGTCGAAGTTTTCGGGAACAGAGTGCGTACCGATGCCTGCCTGTGTGTATGTTGGGAAGATTTTGCCTTTTTTGTACGTACATAAAGGCGACCTACGCCTTGTGCCGCCGATATACCGTTCCGTAGCTTGATTCTAGAACACCCACCCACCACGGGTACCTCGTTGTCGTGCAATTTACGCAATATCATCGAGGGTAGGCATTGACGGAACGCAACGTGTACGAGCAATATCGCTGACTTGTCAAGCGTAAGAAGCAACGCGGGTTGTGCAATTGTTTCACACGGTGGATAGGTCTACCGCAGTACTTACGGTAGTACCGTAGCGTGCGAGAAAACACTACTTTAGGTGAATTTCAACGTGCGGAAAACGCAAAGCAAGGAGAGTGGTGGGTGCTTAGTACAGTAAATCAGACATGTTTACGAAGAACTTCGCTCGTTGGAGTAGATCTGGAGGTAATGAGGGGCGCACATCGTGGATCGCTCGCGACCCCATACACACCATTGCAATTGCATACAGCAGTACTAACTGGGAGGAGAGCCCTGGTTTTATCAAAGGACGAATCGGAACTTAACCCTTTGAGCGTTTTTCATTCGAATGTGTCCCCACCAATGGTAGTAAAAAACGAGTGAAGGAAGAACGATGAGATCCGATCGATCGCGCGTTGGAAAGCTATAACCAGTCATCACACAACCCATCAGTCAATCCTTTGTTTGTTCGGCGACCTCGTGATAGTATTTTTGGTTTCTTTTTGCTGGCGAGGAAACGTGAAGCATTGTGAATAGCTGCAACTAGTTCCTGCAGATGTGCACTTCTTTTTTCTGTCCGCCGTTGGTACGGCATAGGTTGCAATGTACTAATCTCATGCACTGTCTACAATTTGTCCAATAGAAATATCCGCGTTTTAGGTGGGTGATCACGCTCCCGATTTTCCTTTTGAAATTCAAGCTGCCAAAACGTCCGCAGCACCTGCTGAAGGCTTGGAAGCAACAACACACAATTTGAATATACTTTGTTTTGCCAGATTTCAAACCTCCTGGAAGAGCTTGGCTGAAAAATAGCGCGCCCGAGGCTTGTATGTTCTACCTTGTATGTTCTACCGTTGGCCATCAAAGCGTATTTTGGCTGTGAAATTGGGCAGAGTCAGCTTCCAGGGGTCCCGCGCAGAGTTTATGTATGTTTGTTCTTGAGCAATTGTACAGGTTTGATGCCTTCGGTTTAGTAAAGGTGTAACCGTTTTGGTCACCTGCATTTAGCGGCCTTTGAAAACCGGCACTCACGGTACTGATCATCACTTCACCACTAAATACGTCCAAAGCCTGCAACGTAGGAATGGTTGAAATGTCTGTATTCTTACCTGCACTCATATGCCCCTGTCCGCGCTGCGAGGCTCGATTTGGGTCGAGTAAATATTTGGGGTTTTTTTACAACGTAGACAATCGCGTAAAACGAGGCACCACCTCTGGGTATACAATCTGAGGTTCCGTTGATTGGCTGACGATTTTACTAAAGTACAGTACGCTATTGCTTTACGTTGATGCCGAAGTTTCAACTCATGTATTAGATTGTATGAGAACTCCTGCCCCGGTCGATGGACCTACCCCAACGTCGAAATAGTCCTTTCGATGTTTACGGCCACTTGCCGGATGTTGGATGGGTTAACTCAGTAAAATATGTCAATAACCATCTCCGTTATCCCTACTCCAACGAGCAAGCGGAGAGATCTGACTCAATTGGCTGAAACAGTGGTAGCTCGCCCGCTGCCGCATAGTCGCGGTCCGGTTTTTCTTGGACTTTGTAACGCGTGCGCTCTTCGTCGGACATATGTGGTACTTCGCTATTGTACCTGTTTCTATCCTCTGTCTTGCATGATCTCTTCAACAGCAGTACCCTCTAATGACTGTTCGCTTTCAGAGACCCCCACGCGAAACGTGCGCATCGTGTATTGGTCCGTTATTTCCGCCGCTCGAAAGTATCCCTGCAAGCCCGTTGACGCACGCTGTGCTGTCCTAAATAATGGAGTCCGGATCCATTCGGCAAGGACTAACGGGAACAGGTGACCCTTTGTTAAGGCCCACCCAACACTCTGTGAGGCGGAAATGAATCCCATATCCCCCGGCGACGCGCAGACATGAGCGCACTTGTTGTCCGACGTTTCCAGTACCACTTCGATCGACTGCCGCAAAGGTTTCCCCAGTCGAACCGTGAATTCGAGCCCGGCTGACTCTGGTACTCGTATTACAAGGGAGTCCATGGTAAACGAGAGATCGCACCTTCGCCCCATCTACTCGTACGCCAAAGAAAATCAGTACAATGTCACGGGTGATCTCGATTAGCGTGGCCGTTGACCCTGCGGATTGAGCCCGTTGCCGCATTTCTTGCAGCGACCTGGTGAGTCATGTGCGAGCAGTGGGGCAGCATGATTTACCGGGACCCCGATTTTTTTCTACGTATGGCTCACACATGTGACGTTAGACGCCACCAAGAGGCTAGAGCAGTGGTTCCCCCGTCTTTGTCAACAAATTCCACTCCTCTCCCCTTCCTAATATTCCTTTATAGACATCCGCCATTCGATACAGAGCCTTTATCAAGTGACCACGCTGGGTGCTGCTGTGCATCCACTAATAAGCGAACACGCATCCGTCCCCGGCGGATCCCAACCCTAGGCATGACCAGTCATGTACCCACATCGTCGCCCAGCCTCGCTAGTCCAGGTAGCAGCACCAGTCAATAATGTTTTTTTCTCTCTGCGGTTTGCCACCTGGGGTGCCCGTCCTAACATGCTACGGAAAACGCGTCATATTCGTCCGCTATCTTTTGTTGCGTTGTTGGCCTGACCGATCCCCCCGCCTAGCTTGAATTGACGCGCGGCAGTCTTGCAGTTGTTTCGGAGTCAATCTTAACAGTATATTCCCAGGTGTAGTGCGGGACCGGCGGCCCTCAATACCGCCTGGGTTAGAGTTGCTTCAGTCCCTATTTTTCCGATATACAGGCAGCGCGAGATACGCCTGGGATCAATCAGCTCGCGTGTTCGTGTAGCCTCGCCTGGATGCGATCTACCTTGATAGCCCTTCGCGTGCCGTCCACCCGGTATATGCTGCGCACACATGACCGATATGGGAGGCAGGAAACCCACCCACTGGTGGCCCTGACATTTGTACAGTTTCACATCCCGTCCTCTTGAGATTTAAACCGCTTAACGATTTTGATCTAAGTCCAACTCATACGCGCACATCGCCCGTTTGGGATAAAGCAATATTTGATGCCCTCGCTGTGGTTAGGCCTCTAAAATATCCCCTCCGCGGCGGTTATCGCCGCCACAATCGACCGAATGCATGCTTGTTGCACGACTCAAAACCAAAACGCCCGGGATCTGGCATAACGATACCTGGGTAGCCCTGTCATTCCGCAAAGTGCTGGGATAAACATTAACCGAAGTTTAACTCACCCGTTCCCGGTGGTTTCGATACATCTCGGGTCAACACGTCCGTAGCTGAGGAGCCCTCACAGTCGTCCTGCGAAAATAGTGTCAATATAACATCAATGCCAGGCACTAATTGAGGGGACCTTGAGGACGCCGTGAGATGAACGCTGACGGACCAAAGTGCCTCCCGCAGCTTTTGGAAGTCGAGCGGCTTCAAGCCTATCAACGGTTTTCGTGCTTGCCGCGAGATTGAATTCGCGACGCCGTTGTCGGCCATCGTGACCCTTCAGGATGCTAGCGTACAAACAATTCGACCTACAGCCGAAACAGAGGAACCAATAGCGCGTGCGTCACGGGGTCGGTTTGCTCTTCCCCTCCGGAAGGCGCCCACGACCAACTCGTGGTCCACATCTCACGCGATCTGCCCACACCATAGGGTGCCGGGGTGTCGGGTGCAAAACTGGAGTCTAAAGTGATACCACGCGAGCATCTCCTTGATGTGGATGTGACACCTCAACCAGTTATCTGAGAACATTGCCCCGCGTAGAACGGTACAGGTGTCGCATGGACAACCCCTTCCCACGTAGTGGAAGATGTGCCCGTGGCTGCAACGTTGCGAGCCTCCTGCCGTGGGCCCTCATGCGTTGTTGATGAGATGACTATCCACTGGAGGAACTCCCTTCTCAGATCCTCAAACTCTGCGATCGACATTTTGACCTGACCCATCTCTGACTTGTCGATCTTCGAACGCACTGTGTCCAGAGCGACGCTGGTCGTACGGCGACTGTGCGACCGTCGTGCTCATGCACGTTTCCGTGATGCGCTCCAAAGTGGCAGCATAGCTTCGTTCTCTGTATTCTTACCTACAGCCATTGCGCTGTCGTCGCTGCGTCACTCGATCTAGACCAAATGTATTGTTGGGCTTTTCAAGAACCGTGGACAATCGCACAAAACCCAGGAACCCACCTTTTGGTAGCTTGTCTGATTCTAAGATCATTGGTTGACGATTTTACAATAGGCTGAAAACAACAACAGGAGAGATAAGTGTCAAACGTGGTTCACGGCGCTGTACCGGAGCGCGGTGCAGTTTGTACACTCGCGTGATCCTGTAGTTTGCTATGAAGTTCACCATACAATATTAGAAGTAAATAGGCTTTGGAACATAACGCTTTGTGGCCGGACCATGTTTGATTTATAGGGTTAGCTCTTGAGCTGAAGAGTTATGCTATTTGAGCTGAACGTTACGTTTTATGGCGCGTACCTACTAGAAGTTGATGATTGGGTTAAGACCACACATGTCCTCGTGCCTGGTATGAAGCTCGTCATGCTAAGATCCCGAGATATGGTGTAGTAGGTGCTAAAGTGCCCGTACTAATCCTGCTCCAGACCGCGGTGCGGTGCCAATAACGGCTTCTGACTTTTATACGATTCGGTGCGGTGCCGTTTGAGATTGTACGACGTGGTGCAGTTGGATACCGCACGGTGCGGTTTGAACTTGAATGATGCGGGTCAAGCTGTGAAAAAATGATATTAAAAACACGTTGCACTGTACGCGCGCGGTAGTAAAGTCAGTCTACTGTAATAACTCCTCGTAATGCGTGATGTTGTGACAGTCAAACGGTGCCGTATGTTTCCGACGTTAGGTTTGATCAATGCTACGGTACAATGCCGATAAATATTCTGAACTTACTACGTGTGCGGTGCAGTGGGGTGCGGAAAGGTATTGCGAGTACGGTGCGATGCGTTCGGTTTAAGTGGGAAACGAATACGGTGCCGATCGGTTATGTGTATCACGAACCGAACCGAACCGAAACGAACTGGACCGCACCATATGCAAACACCACACCGTCAGAAACCTTGAGTTGTTTTTATATCTCCCTGGAGAGGGTCAGTTCCGGTGACGTGTTTCCCAAAACACGCCCGGGTCATATGGTAAATACCCCTGTGCTCATGTGTTTGTCGGAAACCTCATAGCGCCACTGAGTGCGTCTACCAACGTGATTACGGTTGTCTATCAGCATTATCACCAATGCGCACCTGCGGTAATTCCTACTGCACCATACTTGCTCTTGGCGTCTGGTTCGCTGAGTTGGCACGTTTGGAGCATCTGGTTGTCGGCAACACGTGCCTGTACGTACCTCAAATATTGTAAATAATGTATTCACTGAGGCGGCTGTCAATGCCCACCTTTTTATTGTGCCTGGAGCCGTCGTGGGATCGAATGGGTCGTGTGGTCCTCCAATTGGAGACGTCGACCGCTTTCGGGGCTTCAAATTATCTTGAAATTCGCTCTAGTTTGGTATTGAACCATTCATTCGTTTGGCTTTTATTCTCTTTCATCCGCTTTCTAGCTCCTACCATCTCTCAAGAAAAGTTTGAATTTTAAAGGGGACAGTGCATGTTGTCGTTTCGTACGCAGGGCATTGCACCGTATTGACAGGCACGAGACTTATCGTCATAATCGCAACCACAACTGTTTGTGTGTTTGGCTCAGGAAAATATACTCCCGCAAGAATACCGCGCAGGGTGTGTTTGTGCCCCTCCTTTGTCGTGCCACCCACGCAGTTCGCTTCTGTCTTTTTTTTGGCCTCTACTTGTATCTCGGTAAATCTTGCGTTACAAAATCATCCCACACTTTAGTTCCCTCTGGCTGAACAAGTTGTGTATACATTTTTGTGTATACGATATTCTTTTTTATGTGCGGGTGTAATGCTGTACTACTGTATGTACTGTAGGGAGTGCGAGGACGAGCTCGTATGCACCTGAAAACAACCTGTGTTGCTTGTCCCCCTGCCAAGTATGTTTCTTTGATTCGAAGTTCCCCCCGCCGTTGAAGAATTGCACGCAGTCGCTTGTACACCTCCACTGCAGTATCGTCAACTATATATGTGCGCGGGTATACCTGGTACAACCATATTTCTTCCTAAAGGCTCCGAGGGGTTAATCGTGGCTTGTCAAGTATATGAGCGTCATCTACCGCTGAGCTCCTGGGGACCTAGCTACCTCTGTATCTTTCAACAGCGACCGGCTGGAACCGCCTCAAGCAAATTATCAACTTCAAGTATGACCCATTCGCCATCAATTTAATCGCAAAAGATTCAGTGTTTCGTTAGTTGGTAACACCGTGTGTGTTTTTATATTCTCTTCCGGAAGTCGAGAAGATAAATCAAATACTTTGCATTTTATTGAACGCGTAATAGCCACCTTCCTCGTAGTTTATGCCTGGGCACTGTGTTCCACGGAATTTTGAATTACTGTCATTAGCTCGGTGACAGAGCTCGGCGTTTTCGTTTGATAGTTGGCAGTTTCTGGTGCTTCCGTGGTGCACAATTTCTTACGTAAACATTGGATCGATTTTAAACCGTTCGACTGGAAGTACCTTGTCCCCCTCATTTGTCATTAGTACGCGCTCGGCATTCACTATTGGACATGCAGACAAGTGGGCTGCTTCAGCTACAACGGTTGATATCTCTCTCATCAACCGTCACTGCCGGCCATGTAATTGCGGTGGAATCAAGTTGCTGTCGACAACCGTATTGATACGTGCAAACGCCTCTCTCACAGTAGACGTCTCGTGCCGCTGGTTGAGTATTGAGTAAAAATAGCGCATCCGACCTCTCTCCTACGAAGCAAATACGAAGTACGCGCCAAGATCACCGGAAACATCTCGAACTTAAACTTTTCGGGTATGCGCCGTAGGGTCAAGCTGCTCGCGAGAAAATTAAGTATAGGAATGAGGAACTGTTTTTCCGGCTCGGGGGGCATCTATGCGCGGATGCTTCGAACTAACAAGGAGCTGAACGCATCATGGTCCTACGCACGCACTTTATGTTTGTACTATAGTAGCGATGGTAGTCGTGTGGGCGATGGTGGTGGTCCGTCCGTCTTGCCATTAAAAAGCGCGGTCTGGCCGTCGTCCATGGTCATACACTAGAAAAAACCGTATAATTCGAGACGATGAGACAACAGGAGAGTTACGCGTTTTCTATCAAATGTGATCCACGGTGTGATACCAAAGTGTTTGGTGTACGGACGGAATCATTTCGACTGAGCGATGGCCATAGCGGCGTTTGAACCTCAGCGGAATGCGATTGGCCCAAACTCTGCCGGTCATCATACTCATTCTCGATCGCAACCGGCCCGATTAGCTGCTCCCATCGTCAGACACAAATCAATGGAGTTAAACCGTTCGCTGAGCTCTGATGTTTTCTTTATTTATTCGCCAACACGGAAACCTCCCATTG